>NTPY01000935.1:26008-38054 GCA_002922825.1 Brachionus calyciflorus | reverse complement strand
ATAAACGGGAGTGAAAAAATTTTAAAAGCGCCTAAAAATTGAATTTTTTTACAGTTTTTAGAAAAAACTAGACGCTTTTTTTAGATTGACCTATGAATATCAAATAAAAATTAGTGAATTTTTTGTTATCCTTCCTAAGAAAAGTCCTTCTAATAATTTTACTAAAGATTAAGAATATTAAATAAAATTGAATTAATTATGATTAAATCAAATGTCTTCTATTTTTTTAGCCATCAAAGTTGTTTTGCTTTCAGAATTTTAGATTTTGAATTTTACTGATTCACTAAAGATACTTTCAACTATTTTTACAAAAAAAATGTAAAATTTTATATTGATAAAATATTTATTAGACATCATTTTTTAAAAAAAATTTCTGAAGATTTCCTAAAAAAGCTATATAAACAATAATTAATTATTGCTTTAAATTAAATAAGTTTAATGCCATTTGATGCTCTAAAGTCACCCGATTCACCCATATCCATCTTTTTCATTTCTAAGTTGGCATTTGGCAAATCATATTTAGTCCTAAAATTGTATTTTCTATAGAATAAGTTCAGATAATAAAATGTAAAACACGCTATTATTATTCCTAAAACAGTTCCAGCTAGGACATCAGTTGGATGATGTTTATTATCAGTTACTCTTGACAAAGCAACAAACCAGGCTGTTGCAAAACACACAAATTGAAAAAATTGTGGTATAAATCCTAAATTACGTTTATTCCAAAATTTATGAACATAAAAAATTAGAAATATCATAGAATAGAAAATAGAGGAGGAGTGTCCCGAAGGAAACGATTTTCTAGATTCTATAATTCCACTTAGATCAAGATTGAGACATTTAAAATGTTCGCCAGGAATTAGATATGTATTTCCGGTATTTTGAGTATCACAAAGCAATTTATAAGGATTACCATTTGGTTTACAAACATCCAAAAAGTTAGGTCTTAGTCTACCAATTGTCTTTTTACCTATTAAAGTTATAATTAGTGTGCATAGAAGTCCGAATAAATAAGCGCTATAATTAATAATGAGATTTCCAAATTGTTCATTTAATTCTATAATTCTATTCTTTTTTATTATAATTCTATATTTATTATGCATTGAGAGTTTAGAATGCTTTAATTTCATGTAAGCTGTTCTTAGTATTTCAGTAACTGTCATGAAAACAAAAGGGACTAACACGGTTAAAATTATTAAATATGTATTTGTTACTGTGGAGTTCTTAAAAGGCATATTAACGCTGTAGTCATTGCAGTAGAAACCAGATTGGAACGGTTCGACCAAGTACTTGAGTAAAAGAAAAAAAACAAACATTATTACCAGTAAAATGACATCATACATTATTTTATAAAAGTGAATTGGGTCCATTTTTTATAATTTTTTTACTTGATTAAAAATTTTATAAAAATTATAAAATAAAAAATATAACTTTGTCTCTACATTAACTTTCAAAATTTTTTAAAAATTGTAAGAATTTTGATTGCAAATTTACTTTTTAACTTAATTTATGCATTTAAAAATAAAGCTTTATTTAAGGTAAATAGAAAGCATAGAAACTAAATTTACCTTATGTTATATATGATGAAATACGGTAAGAATCAAATTTTTATTTTTTTTGTTCTAGTAATCAAAATCAATTGAAAATAAAGGCTAGAATTTCTGTCTTAGGTCTGAAATTTACAAATCGAGAAAGGAATTTTACATTTCTTTACTTTTAATTGATTCTATTATTTTTTTAACTTAAAATTTATTAAAAATCATTCTAAAATAAGACCAGAATAACTTGAAAGTTAATGATAAAAAATTATGAAACGAAAGTAGGGTGCGCCAAGGCATAAACCCTAAAGGTGTAAAGGTAAGAAACTAAAAAATATATAAATAAATAGGATCAGAGCTTTAAGATCAAGAAAAAAATAAGATGAAAGTTTAAAAGAATTTTTGTTGATTTTTAAACATAAAATATTAAAAATCAACAAAAAAAATTATTTTTAAAATTCCGAAATATATTCCTGAATAACATTGAACATTTTTTTCCAACTCGGACTCGCACATCTCGTAGACTTAATACTCGTCAGATAAACCACACAAACTTAAGAAAATCTTGTATAAAAATATTTGTAAAATTTAAAATTCATTATTATTATCATCGGTATTGTATGTTCAAGTTGAGTAAGTGGTCGGAAATCGGTTCAGTCCTAGATTAAATAAAAAAATATTCAATGTTGAAATATTTTTTTCAGAAAAACTTTTACGGTCTTTATAAAAATTAAAAAAATAAAAAATTTTTGGTTACATCACCTCATTAAATATCAGCTATTTTCCTCAAAAACAAATTAAAGCTTTTTTAAAATACTGCACTGCTATCAATTTAATGTCGTACGATACAAATCGTTCGGCATACGAAACGATACATTCGACATATGAGACGATGCGTTCGGCATACCATACGGTATGTCCGGCATACGTTCTTGCCCGCTACGTCAAAAATTCGATAGAAGTAGTGAAATTATTCTGTAAATTTGTACAATTTGAAAAATGTCAGTTACCGTATTATCTTGCGCGCAGTTAACCCAAAATTGATTTTAAGTGCATGCATCGCGTACCATGTCTTTCATGTTAACCCAGCCCTATTGATCAACCCGTGCATTTATCTGGTCTCTTTGTTTTTAAGCACCGTTTAAAATCAAAATCTTTTAGTTTGATGTCGTCCGTTTAATTAAAATATATATTTTGATACCGCATCTATTATTAAGGACGAACATAAATTAAAAAAATTCCTTTTTTAAAAAAAAGAGTACATGAGTTTGACTTAATTTAGTTTTTCCAATCTATCAAAAGCTACAAAAAGCTTAAAATAAAATATTTATTCACAAAGGTCAAACGAATTTCACCGATTATGTGTGGAATTTATAATTTAGTTTTTGGAAGTTTATCGATATTAAAAGAAAGTTACAAACTGTTCAATACTTTGACTTTAACTCTTTGAGACTTGAAGACCATCATTGATGTTAAAATGTTTGGATTATTTTGGAGTCAATGTATAAATAAAGATATAAAGACAGTCTTCAGGAACCGCAAAAAATGTATATGATATTACATGAATATAAATCATGATTTGTAAGTATTTTTTTTACTTGAGTGTTGTTGTATATAAACGGCGAAATTCGTTTTGGTCAGACCTTTGTGAATAAATATTTTATTTTAAGCTTTTTGTAGCTTTTGATAGATTAGAAAAACTAAATTAAGTACTCTTTTTTTTTAAAAAAGGCATTTTTATTTAAAATTTTTCTTTTTGTGAATACTGATTTATTTATTTACAAAAAACCACTCGGGCCGACTGTCTGGAGATCGCGCGCTCTCCTTTCAGTAAAATTAGAGCTTAAAATTTTTTTTTTTTATGAATATTGATTCTTAAACAATCTTAAATGTCTAAATGTAGTTTTCTTTTATGATAAGGTTGAGTTGAAAATTCCATTTATGAGATTCGAGAATAATCAATTACAAAATCTGTGTGATGAGGCTCTATTTTTCTTAATAATACACCTCTAATTGTAACTGATACTCAACAACAAACTCCAGCCATTGTCACTTCAACCACAGCGTCCTTAAGCCATTCTCAAACTTAAAGTGTCTTAAAGCTAACAAAATCAAAACTTTAACAACTTCAAGTGAAAAATTACAGAACTATAAAACCTTTAACAAATTCGAGCGTTAACAAAATCTAGGTTAACAAAATCGAGGTCAGACTGTTTCCATTTTATTATAAATTAAAAAAAAATAAGAAAAGAAAAATATGATAAATAAAAACACTCAAAAACTAACGACTTGTTACTCGCATATATAAAGCTCTGCTTCCTGTATCTTAAATTTATATCTAAAAATTGCTTTCAGAAATAATTTATTATTATTTTAGAATTTTTTAGATTTTTTTTTCTTAAAAAAATAAAAAATTACAATTATAACAAATCTCTAGTTTTTTTAATTTAATTTACCGGCTCTGTAAGTTCATTTTTCAATTTTTTCTTTAAAACTGAAATTCACACTTAACCATAGCTGTAACGAACCGTACCATACCATTTTTATTAGCTTCAATTCAAAATTTATTTAAAATCTAATGTTTAAATAGATTATTTTAACAATTGTATAAACTCTTTGGACAGATAGAAATTAGATTGAGAAGTCTGTAAAACCAGCGACTCTGTAGGACCGGTTTAGGAGTAGATTCAACGTTTTATAAATAACCATTCCCTCTTTCTTTTATCAAATAAATTTTTATCCTTTGAATTGAGCTTTTTTTCGATTTTAGATTAACACGTAGAAAGCCAAGATTTTACAAATGGATTTTGATTATGAAAAAAGAAAACAAGCTTTGCGGAATGAACTTAGAAAAACGGAAGGTATTTTTTAAAAACTTAATGCTATCTGAAACTTCCAATCTTCTTTAATCGGCAAGTGCTTTTTCTCTTTTATCGATATAATCTTAAAAATAAACTAAAAGCTGATAATACCTAATTTTTTTAAACCTTAAATATACACTGTAAATTTTTAATGCGTAATGAATTACGCCTAAATGTGTAATAAACAGTTAAAACAAGCTAAAATGCGTATTTTAGGATTTTTTCCACTTTATGCGTAGCATTTCCAATTTTCCTATTGGTCAATTTTACATTTTTTACGAATGAATTTATGTTAAAAATTTTACGCATATATGGAGGTAATCCTCATTACGCATTACAAATTTACAGTGCACAGTGATTCAGAAAACTCGGATTTTCGCCAAAACTATTTTAAATTTTTTTACCAATATTTTCCAAAAACTCCTTTTGTACTCTTTTTTTCTTTAAGCACATTTATTACGATTCTTCACATCTAATTATCTTCCTTTGAATAGACAGACTATGTAAATTTAGTAATTAAAATTTGGTCAATTTTTCTGCAAATTTTCGATCCAAAAATAACGCTATTTCGCAACAATTTTTAGGTTTTAAAAAATGAAATTTTTGTTGTCCCTGGTCATAATCAGTTTAATAGATATGGACTCAATTTTATAGTTTAAAAATTGTTTTGTAAAATTTTTTAAGTTTTTAACTAAAAAAATAACATCTTATTTAAAAGCCGTTACAAGATTGATTGGAAGTCAATTTACTAGTTGAATATCAAACAATTAATTTTTTTATATTAAAGAATTACTTTTAAAATATGAGATTCGAAAAGCAGGTAATTTAAATTTTTTTTTCTCAACTAAAAATTGGATTAAAATTTGGAATTTTTTTTCTCTTTTATGCTAAAGAATTTTACAGTGTCTCCTTGGTATAGCCGATAAAATCCTTTCTTTTCTTCATAACAACGATATACTGTAATTTTTCCAAAAAGACCCAAAACTTAGTTGAAGACTAAAGCTGTTCAAAATTTTCCGAAGCAATTGTTTTAATTTAGAAAAATAAAAAACTTTGATGCGTCGGGATCGACGCATTTTATGTTACTTTTTCTATTTTAAATTTTGGATTTTAAATTAAAATGAAGCTTAGATCGAATTCTTAGAATTTATCAAAATAAATATTCCCGTATACCATTGTTAAACCAGGAGTAAACTAGAGCCTAAATTAACACATGTACCGCAAACACCTCTACATAGACAAAAAAAATTTTAAAAATAATAATTATTCGTTTTTATTTTATTTATTTAAAAAAAATCGTTAGGGAGGATATCCCGGACTCTTTCTAAAGTTTGCAAGAAATTTTTTCTATCAAGTTAAAAAAAAAATTTTCTAAATTATTATTTGGCTCTGTAAATGACAAAAGAAAATTTTTTTTTGGTTTTTTTTTAAAAATTTATTTGTGGCAATATGCACCTTTCTCTTCGTCCACTCTCTTTTAGTAAAGCTCTTCACTGCGTTGTTTTTTGTTCCAAAGGGACACGCTCCACTTCTCTTCTGACTTATTCTATAAATTCTTCCCTATTTAAAAACTTATTTAGACGCAAAATAAATCATCATAAAATTAAGATCAATAGCTCATTTTAATTAGGATTTTATTCTCTAAAAAATGGCATATAAAAAGTGGTGCCCCGGCTTTCATAATCTTCAAGGACAATATAGGGCTAGGTGGTGGTCGAAACCGAGGATGGTTCATATTGAAAAAAAAAATTTATTTAAAGCCTTTTTTTTCGAAACCAGACAAAATTCTGTATTAAATAGTAAATTTTCATAATTTTATCAAGATCAGACAATAATTTTTTTAAATTCGAAAAAACTGCCAAGCATTTGCTTTTTAGTTATTCAATTTTAAACAGAGTATTTTGATGTCTTTCAAATATTCTAATTATTTAACTATGAAAAACTATTTTTTTTGATAACGAGAATAAAGTATAGTTTTAAAACCGTGAAAAAAGGAAGATAAAGCATTTTGATTAACACATTTTTAAGAGAATATTGTTCTAAATAACAATGTTTTCAAAATTAGTTACAGTGGTGACTAAACGAGGACGGTTGGAGAAAGAAATACTTTTAAATAATCTTATATTAAAAACCCACAATAAAAAGAAAATTCTACAATTTTAATCTGATTTAAGAAAGCTGTATCTAAAACTAATATTTTTTATGAGTCCAGGATTGAAGCTGAAAAGCAAAATAAAGGTAATTTTTAATTAAGATATGGCAAATTTTATTCTTTTTTAATTTCTAATTGCGTTAAATTTTGGAGTTGAATCACGCAATTTATTACCCGAGACTCAAACTGCGGGGGCGTAGTACGCAGTAGAGACGGTACGTAGAAAACGCCGTATCACCCCCTAATTATGACCAAAATTACGCTCAAATTACGGTCTAAATTTAATAATTAAAAAAATGACTATTCTAAAATATTCAGAAAAGATCTTTTGTAATTTTTTAATGATTTTATATGAAAATTTTATTAAATTTTCAATTTTTTTTACTTCTCCATCTTTTTTTGAATTTGATTTTAAAATGAATAGTTAGAAAAATATTGAAAATTTAATAAAATTTTCATAAAAAAATCATTAAAAAAATTACAAAAGATCTTTTCTGAATATTTTAGAATAGTCATTTTTTTAATTATTAAATTTAGACCGTAATTTGAGCGTAATTTTGGTCATAATTAGGGGATAATACGGCGTTTTCTACGTACCGTCTCTACGGCGTACTACGCCCCCGCAGTATGAGTCTCGGATTATCTAAAAATTAAATTAGAAAAAAATTGCCATAAAAAAATTCTAATTTCTAATTTAAAAGTCATAAAGTCATTAGCGTGGGGGAAATGGGTTTGTCATATGACGACTGGCGTCAGTATTAATTAAAATTGATACTGTAAGCTTACGTCATGTGAAAAACCCATTTTCACCATGGTAACTTCAGTCATTAATTTTTTTCCTAAATAAAAAAAGAATTCCGAAACTTCTCTGAATAAAAATTTAAACTGATAAATTATCAGTTTAAATAATAACTAGGAATATTTGGCGCGCGTCAACGCGCGCCTTTTAAAGGCTCACTTTCTAGAATAATTTTATATTAGATCTCGATATTTAAGATTCCGATAAATTTAATTTAGGTTAAATAAAATTTTTCTAAAAGATCTGAAAGCAAAGTTTTGCGTAGTCACGTGGGTGATCTTAAAGATTAAAAGAGGAAATTTTTTTAAGTCAATTAGATGTGCCTAAAACCGTAATTTAGCTTTTTGACTGCTTAAAATCTCTTAAGACGGTCTTAAGCAGCCTCTTAAGCAAACTTTAAACTTATTTCAGAAATCTACTGTTCGAATTTCATAAAAAGATTATGAAATTTTTATAAGTAAATGTTGATCTAAATCATTTTTTTAAATTTTTTTCATGATTATTTTTTTGATTTAACTCAGAAGAATATTTCTTTAAAAAATAAAGTTACCATAAAAGGAAATAGAACGTGGCTTCAGACAGAGTAAAATATTCCAAATCCGAAAATTCTCTTTGTACGACCCAAAAGTACCATTTTACTTAGCCACATTTTTATTTTTTTAAAATCACAATTAAAATTAATTAAAATTTAATAAATATTCTTAAATCGGGGAAAAAGTACCCCTAACCAATTAAAAACTTTAAAAATTTTTAAAATTCTAAAATAATTTGTATGTTATTCAGTCTATGTTTGTTGTTAAGGTATAATCTATTTTAGTAGGTTAAATGTTCGCTTATCATACTTTTAATGTTTTAATTTTGGCCATTTTCGGTGAAAATATTTTGAAGTATGCTGAAACAACAATTCCTAAATAGCCCAGATCGTAAATAAAGATAGACATTTAAAAAAATAAAAGTTTAAATGTCTATCTTTATAAGACCTGATATACTTTAAAAAAATGATAAAATATTTAGTTTTATTTAAAGACAGATGCTTAAAATCAGTGTTAGTCGCCACTGGGCCGCCAAAATAGGTTGTGGTCGTCTCATTGGCCGCGAGGTAAAATTTTTTTCTTTCATTTAAGATAATTTTGTTAAAGAGAATCGCTTTATCTATGAAATGTTTAAACTTTTTATAAATATATTTTCCTTGACGGCCATTAAAACGACCACATCCTTTTTGGTAGTACCAAAAACTCTACTAAAAAGTTTCTTAATTTCGCTCCACAAAAAATTTTTAACGTTTTTTTTTTGTTGAACAAAATGATTAATTTTGACAATTTGTTCCGCTTTCATGAAAACATGACCATCATCGAATAAGTTCCATGTCAAAAATATTATTTGATAATTTTAGGTGAATATGTATGAATTTGGTCAAAAACATCAGATGGACCCTAAATCGACTAAAAAGAGGACCACAATTTACCATTTCGGTTTATCATCTAATAAAAAGAATTTACAAATTTTTAAAAACTTAAACATATTTATCCACTTGTCTAGGACTCTAAGAAAAAGGTCAAATTCAATTTCTTTACTATGGGAGTAGCTCATCGATTCGATGCTATAACATTTTTTTATATTTTATTAGAAAACAATTTGCCTCTTAGGTTTTTCAGTACTTTTTCCAATAGAGTTGAGAATTAAAAAAAATTAGAAATTTCATATAAACCCGAAATCTTAAAAATATTTATTCTAATTTTTTTTTTGTTTATTCTTATTTAAACCTCTGGTGAGGCACTTGACTCTAAACATTTACATTTATTTGTGTGGCCGTACTAAAACTAATTCGGATGATTATTTTGGTAGCTATTTTGCATTATATTTGTATGATATAAAATTTATTAATCGATATTTATAAACCATTTATTAAGGTTAGCTAATTTACGCTAACTCTTATAAAAATTAGATAACTTTACTTAAATTAGATGCTACCAATTTTACTAAACAATTAGCTGTACTTAACTAAGTAAGTAAGAGTTAGCTAAAGTTAGCTAACTTTACTAACTGCTAAGGAAATGTCCCTTTAATATATATATAGATATAGATATAGATTATCTTATCTTAGCTAGTCTATATTATCAGTGATAATATCAAGCTAAGATAATTCAAATTTTAGGTAAAAATACCTTTTTAAAATCTGGTAAAAAGTTCCCAATTTTTTTTTAAATAGCTTTCTAAAAATGTATAGTTGTTATAAATTTACATCAAATTTTTATTCAGGAAATTTTCGTTCATATAAGTAATTAATTTTTAAAATCAATGACTTTTGACATTTTACTAAAAAAAAGAAGCCATTAAAAATTCAATAATTATTTTTATTAACCTTTTATTTTTTTATTTTAAGCAAAACTAAGTAAGTATCAACTAACATAGAAATTTTTACTCAATTTATTTAAAAGCATCCTTTCTATTTGAACTTTTCTAATACTGTTATAAAACTGAAGCATTAAACAAATAACTTTAATTTAACGAATTATGCTTCATGTTTAAGAATATTAGTGATGGATTACATAACTAGGTTAGCTAAAAAATAAGTAACATAAATTTAGCAAGGTAATTTTTAGCATTCGAAAATTTAATACAGCACTTGCTTTGAAATAAAGGCGTGAGCGTTACCGTTCCCTTAAGTGTTAGTTAAATTTGTGATTTTTCTTAGTAATTTCTGCTTAAATAGTCTAATTTATTAGATGCTAACTTTTTATGAAGGAAATGAGCTTTTTTTTTGCTGAAAAAATGTGCTAAAAATATATAACAAATATGGTAAATTTTCGATCAAAAATATTAAATTTTGCTCACGGTAACGCTCACGCCTTTTTTTTCGAAGCAAGTGCTGTATACAGTTTGTTTCAAAAGTTTAAAATAAAGTTTAAAAACCAAATTAGGGTCTTATTTAATTAAAAAGGCAATTTTATAAATTGAGTAAAAATTTCAAGCTACTTTTTGTTTCAGGATTTAATTTTTCATTTTAAGCTTTGGATCCATTTAGATTCTAGATTAAAATAAAGATTACTAGATATTTAAGCTTATAAGCTTATTAACTTAATTTTTTTCAAAAGAGATGTGAAGCAAAAAGAAAAAATCGATTGAAATGTTATTCAAATATCAGAAACCTTTTATGAAGAAAATAAAAATAAAAACAAAGGAAAACACTTTCTGAAAAACTATTTTATTATATCTCCGACGTTTCGACAGTGATGGGTCAAAACTAAACTTATAGTAAGGACAAACATAAACTAATGGAAAATACCCATCACTACAATTCATTCCTGTCATTTTCAAGAAATAAAATTTTTCTTAAAAATAATGTGTTTTTTTTTTAAAGTTAGAAATTTTTAAGGTTTACAAAAAGGACACTGTTGTAAAAAGGACATCGGCTCCTAAAATTTTTTTCATGGGCATGATTAGAAAATTAGGAGCCATTTTGGAGCTTTTTTTACAAGGACAAAAACTGTAATATTTAAAATTAAAGAAGAATCTGGCGCCATTACTTTTTTGAATCTTATATTCACAAAAATTATAAGTTTATCGAAAAATTTTTTTTTCGAATTTTTTCATAATTTTTAAAAATTCATAAAAATATTTTTATTTTAAACGAAATCTTCCATGTTATAAAGTTATTTAAAAAGTAAAGGTAAAAAAGGAAAGAAGCATTAAATTTTAGCGCATGATTGGAAATTTAATAGTTTAATCGAAAGAGGAGAAGTAATGGATAATCTTGCTATTTAAAATTGTAGAGAAAAATGGTAACTGTAAAAATGACTAGTTCATGGTCGAATAAAACCAATTTACTTTGCAAAAACAATTATCTTTTACAAAACCAATTAAGTTATACAAAATCAATTAGCTCTATAATATTTTTTACATTAGTTTTAATTATATTGAGATGAAAAATTGGTTATTGATAAGTTAATTTTAACTGATAAAGTAATTTAGCAAATAACTAAATCATTTTACTATATAGAAACAACGGTACGATGACAAGAAGATAAGTTAGACCGGTAGTCTAAATTTAGTGTAATATTTTCAATAGCCAACTCAAGAAAGTAAATTTATTGAACTAAAAATCTGAAATCTCCGTTCAATTAATTTCAATTCCAGATTTTATAAGTTTCTTAATGATAATATTTTGAAATTTTGCCTGAAACTTTGCATTGGGCTTAGGTATTTTTTACATACGAATTTTTTGAAAAAATACTTTTACCGTATACGCTCACTTATGGGAGCTATTCTAAAAGGGAGAGGCTAATAAAAAAGAACAGGACTCATAACCAGTAGTGATATTCAATAAAATTATAAATTATTTTTAGCCTAAATCATCGTTCGCTTGTAACAAAATTTCGTTTATGTTCAAGACTTATAACCAAACTGAGTGGGAAAAATTTTGCTAAGGTGTTCCAAGTCATATAAACTAGTTTCGTTTAAGTTTCTTTAAATCTTCAAAATAAAAGATTAGTTTTTCTGAAATTTAGGTAAGCTTTATTTTGGTTATAATGAAAAAAATTGTCCAAAATTAAAACCAACTTTTGTAAAGCATTGTTAGCTCGATTTCTTAAAATAAGTTTTTTTAAACATAGAAATGAATTATTGGGGTTTAATAACCACCAAATTTTAAATAATTTTTATAATTTGGTGAATCTTTAAAAAGAGCAAAAAAAAA
>NTPY01000103.1:678951-740788 GCA_002922825.1 Brachionus calyciflorus | reverse complement strand
TTAAAAAAAAATTTAATTCAAATCTTAAGTTGACTAGGACTGTTATATTTTCTTTTTCTATTTTTTTTAACAAGTAAATTGCATTATTCAATTTCTAGATTTTAAATCAAAATGAGTTGTAAAACGATTTAATTACGCAATTAAAAAATTCTTGAAAATTTAAGTAAAAATCTATTAGTTTTTTAAATCAGGCTTTTTTGTGTTTTAAATATAACTTAAAACTTAGTTTTTTAGTGTTAATTTGTTCAAAAATAACTGAAATCACTAATTATTATTGAATTGATATAAAATTTTTATTATTTGATCTTTCTGTCATAATCTTTTTTTTAGTAAGATACCGTCAAATTTCAAGCTTTTTTTGTGTTTAAGAGTCATAGTGTCTAAAATCAAGTTTATTCAAATCATATAAATTGAACTTATTCTTACTTTAAAGTTAAGTTAGAACGTAGAATACAGTAGAAATTTGATTATACACAATTTGGTTTTACACAAATTTGATTATATAGAATTTTATAAAATGGTCCTGACCAAAAAACTGTCTTTACTTTTAATACTTTAGGATCTTAGATCACTGATAAATTTCCTCTTAATTCATAAAAAAGTAAGAGATATGTTAAAAGGGATGATAGAACTTATGCAAAAACCAATTCAAAAGATTAATTATTTAAATTAACAATATTATTGATTTTTATGTTATTTTTTCTAAAATTTGTAGATAAAGTTCTAGTTTTTTTATCAATATCAGACATAGAAATTTTTCAGTATGTTGATTTGATTATACATAAAATTTGATTTTACACAAGTGGAAAAAAATTTTCATTTTGTATAATCAAAGTTTTACTGTAGTTAGAATTCAGAAAAAAAATCACATAGGAAAATTTGACAAATTTTTATAGGTAAATCCAATACCTTTTATTCAGAGTTCTAAGTTGTAAAAAATGAGCGGTGTAAAAAAATGACTCTAAATAAGGTTCTAAGTTAGAAAATTTTTTGGATTTCTTTCTATGACTATTTTATTTTTATGTAAAAGTGAATTAATGTAATGTCAAATGTCCAAACACTGATTAAAACTAGCTTTTAAATCAGCTGCGAAATCCATTTTTGATAATTTAATTGTCTTATACATTTATGTTTAATTTTTGATTTTTAAAAATGTTTTTATTGTTAATTTAAAAGTTTCAAATTTTTGGTGACCAATTTTTTAAAAATTTATATTAATTTTGATCAACTTGGTCACATATTATGTAGACTATGAGGAATAATTTTAAAGAAAAAAAAAAGGAGTCATATTTCCCGATTTACACTCGGTGTAGCTTTTGAAAAAAATTTAAGGTGTGCCTTTTAAAGAATACCTTGATTATTAGTACTCTAAATTTATTTATTTAGAAAAAAATTGTTTTTTAACCAAATTTCTATTAGAATTACCATTTTCTGTCAAATAAGCTAAAAAAAACAATAAATAAACCAAATTTAAAACTAAGTAATTTTATCTCTAATTTTAAGACTTTCAAATGAATTCAAAGATTGCATAAGATGTATAGCAGACAAACGANAATAATCAACTTTGCAGCAATTCGCTTCATAATTTAAAATTAAGCATCAAAGTAATATGACTCGAAATTTGTAACTACTGTAATGTGTACTAATCAGCATGTTAAAATTTGTAGTCAATTTTCTTATTTTTTTAATCAACAAAAATTGCACTGCAACAAAAAGGACTTGTACAAGTTTAAAAAAGTGTTATGTAATATAGCCAAATTGGTTTCCAAGTCTGCAAAATATTTTACGATTTTAATTTCGTCTTCAAATTAAAGTCTTTTTTTGATGATGTGCAAAATTGCAGAAAATTATTTTTGAAAAATTTCAGAAGTCCAGCATGATTTTTTGCTTTTTTTCTTTTTTTATATTTTTTTTCTTTCAAAAAAATGTGGAGCCAATGATGCTTCATCATCTGATTAACATTATAATATTAAATTTTTTTTCCGAAAAACTTAATCAAAGGCCTTTTGTAGAGTAATTTTTGTTGATCAATTAAATAAGAAAAAGAAAGTTGGTAAAAAAATTTTAACTTGCGAACTACTTCAAATCCCAATTAATTTCAATTTTAAAAAGTATTATTCTTAAGAACTTAGATTTTTTTATTGAGTCAAATTTTTCAAGCTAATAAAGTGTTTATAAATTTATCTAGAAATTTAATTTTTTCATATCCCTTGAAATTTGATTATTCGAAAAGCAAAAAAAAATTAATCTTTTTTTTATAATTAAATTTTTAAACTAAAATAATCAAAAATCGATACAGTAGTTTTTAAAAATCTTAAAATAAAAACTCTTACGTCATTCATTTAAACTTATTTAAAAAAATTCTATGGTAACATTTAAATATTAACAGACGAAACAAAATATTAATTCCAACTACTAAATTGAAAAAAAATTATTACTGTTAAATTTCTTTAAAATTTTAATATTTTACTGACATGTCTACATTTAAGCCATATTTAGAACAGAATTTTGAAGTTCTTAAATCAAATTGTCTCAAATCTGGTAAGTTGTTTGAAGATGATAAATTTCCTGCTAATGACACTAGTCTTTATCGATTTCAAAAATTTGTAACCGGTAAAATATCATGGAAGCGACCACATGAAATCACCCAAAATCCACAATTTATAGTTGATTTTATCGAACCAAATGATTTGGATCAGGGTCAAATTGGAAATTGTTGGATGGTTGCAGCTGCTGCTTGTGTCCTCAGTGTACCAGAGTATTTAAAAAGAGTCATTCCTGATGGTCAAACTTTTGACAAAAATAATTATGCTGGTATTTTTCATTTTAGATTTTGGATAAACGGCGAATGGGTTGATGTCGTCGTAGATGATCGAATACCCGTTAATGAAAATAATCATCCAATTTTTTGTCATAATTCCGTTGATAAAAACGAAATTTTTGGTCCACTCTTGGAAAAAGCCTATGCTAAATTAAATGTTTGCTATGAATTTTTAATAGGTGGTAATTCGAAAGATGCCTTACTTGATTTTACTGGTGGAGTTAATGAAACTTATGATTTGACAAGGTGTTTACCAACGGCTAAAAAGGATCGATTTATTGAACCAAATACTTTATGGGAATTAATGTTCAAAGCAGCTGGTATTAAATCTTTGTTTTCATGTGCTGCTGATGTAAGGCCTAATCAAAGAATGGAACAAAGAACTAATAATGGCCTGGTTGTTGGTCATGCTTATAGTATCATTCAACTTTTTGAAATTTTAAATGTTGGTGGTCAATTTAGTGAATTTAGACTTTCTACTGGGAAAAAACCCGATCCGTCTGTTAAAACAATCAGACTTTTAAAGTAATTTTTTTTTGTAATGTATTGTAAAAAGAAACGTAAAGTTCATTTCTTTTGACTAATTTCAATTAATTCATTTCTTTAATTTTCCAATAGACAAATTATTCAATCCTAAATGATCCTTTCAAAATCTTTAGTTTAAAATTGTTTAACACTTATAAAGACCTTGTTTATATCTTATAAGTTCTGATAAATTGAAAAAGAAATTTTATTCGATTGATGTAATTTTTTTTAAATTTGAAACTTTTAACCACTTGAACTTTCGCCAATTTCTCTATTCCTAAAAATATTAAACTTTACCACAGACTATAAGATTTCTTTAAAAATTATATTGTTAGATAATGACTTTCTCATCACGAAAAGAGCTCCAAGATAAACAAGACTATTATCTGGGTTATGGACGGATTTTTTCGTGTTTATATCCCAGTCTGCTAGAGTGAGTTTTTCTGGGAGTAAATCAGAAATGGTCAATTTTTTTAAATTTTGAGTTATTCAAATATTCAAATATCCCATTTTCTACTTTGATAATAAATTTTTTCAAAAATTTAAAATACATACTGCAATTCTAGCGAACTTTCTACTTTGACGAAGCGTAGCGTATCCGTACCGAACTCACCGTACCAAAAATTAACTTAATTTTTGATTAAATAAATTTTTAGACTAAAATGTACGGGGATCTATCATTTTAAAGAATAATATTTCTGAGAAAAAGTTTTTTTTTATAGAGAAATTTTTTCTAAGAAATGTATAGAGAGAAAAATTTTTATTACAGATAAATTTTTTTTTGATGATTCTTTAGATTTACTAGAGATTTGTGTATAAATATTTTTTTTAATTTGTCATAATTTGACATAAATTCAAGTATGATTTTATAATTTTTTAAAAATCATTTTCTTTAAAAAATTCTATGAAAAATTTTCAAGAAAAAAAATTTCTGTAAAGGTTTTCTCTGAAATGATATAGTGTCGTATCAATAAATCAATCCGTGACTCATTTTTAAAAAAAAATTGTTTTTTTTATTTTAAAAAATATTTCTAAAACTTCTATACTTAATATTTCTTAATATTCAAACTTGTCTTTAAATCGTTGAATTTATGTACTTAAATGTGTGAATTCAATGATAGAAAAGACCATTTAGAAATTATCTCTTCATGCAATTTGTAAATCAAGCAAGTAAAACTATAGAATACAAAAATTCGCCCTGAAAAATTGCTAGAAAATTTAGCAGTTTTAGTTTTCTTTAAAGAGCAGTTCTATAATGCATCATTCCACAAATTAATCGTTAAAAAAAATTAATGTATGATTTTTTTAAAGAATAAGAAACCCGTGGGGTCAAAAAGAATCATACAGAGGTCGTTGGGGCAAAAGTGCATCTGAATGGAAACAAATAGCACCAAAATTAGAACAAGTCCTACAACCAAACAAAACAGACGATGGTGAATTTTATATGTCTTTTGACGACTATTACACATTTTTTACTTCAATGGACACTGTACACGTTGATTTAGACGGTTTAGCTAATGATCAAGGAACCAATCAAACCGATTTGAATTGGGACTTGACTCAGATTAATGGAGAATGGATATCTGGTAAAAATGCCGGTGGTTGTGGTAATGATCCAAAAACATTCTGGACAAATCCTCAACATACATTTGATCTACCATCAAAAAAAGAAAAATGTGCACTTATTGTATCGTTGCTTCAAACAGATACAGCACAAAAACGAATCAATTCAAATGGGGCGTCACAAGGTATTTATGAAGCGATTGGTTTTTTTGTTTATTCAATCAAAGCTGATTCGAAGCCTGATTCAAGTGGAAAATATGATAAATCAGTTTTGACTCAGGTCTCTCGAATAAACACTTTTATGTATCAAAAAGAAATATCAAAAAGATGCGAACTACCACCTGGAAAATATGTCATAATGCCATGTTGCTTTGAAAAAAATAAAAATGCTAAATATTTACTCAGACTTTACATTGAGGGCAATGGAACAGTTAGTAATCAAAATAGTAGTATTCAAGTAAAACCTAATGATACTAAAGACTTTGTTGGTCATATGGTTCCCTTTAATCCTAATCCACCAGTTAATCCAGTTAAACCAAACCCAACACCTACTCCTAATCCAGATCCATCAGTTAATCCAATTAAGCCTAACCCAACACCTACTCCTAATCCAAATCCATTAGCTAAACCAGATAAAATAGTGGATCCTAGACCGAGCCCTAATCCCATTCCACAACAACCAAATAGAGGTGAAGTGTACGATAAATGGTATTTTAATGGTATGAATCAAAAAGATATTGAAGCTTTAAAAAATCAAGCAAAACAAACTACAACAAATGCATGTCTGATAATGTAAAAAAAAAATAATTTAATTTTTTTAGTTCTTGAATGAATAAAGCTTATTTTAAAATTTTATTTTCAAATTGCATTTTTCTTGTGTCTCTAAAATTTATTTTTGCTTAAAATAAAGTTTATTTATTTTCTCGCAAAATTCTCGTTTTTCATTTTTGATGAGAATTTCATGTTTTTTAAATATACGTTAAATTATATTTTTAGTTAAGAAATTCAGAATTGAAAAAAAAAAAACGTTAGAAGATGATCTTGACATTTTTGTTGACGTTACATTTGTATTACAACAACTGTAATTCCATTCGTCAAATTAATGTTCTCATAACCATTCATTATCTTAAACATCTGAATCAGACCACCCCTTACTCTTTTGTCCTAAAACTTAATCATTTCCAGTTTCTTAAGGCGTTTTTCAAAGGGGAAATTGCGAACTGATTTTACCTTTCGAGGAATAAAATGCGTACAAGTTAGTATTATACCAAAAAATTCATTAAAAACGAGTTTATTATAAATTTTGGAACTACTTGTAGCTCAAAAATTTGGAATTAGTGTTAATTTTACTCAAATTTCAATTTTGCTATTTTTTGCTCAAAAAAAAATAGAAATTTAAATACACAATTACACTGAATTTAGTAGCATTGAAATTCGAGAAATATTAACACTGTTCCAAAAATTTTGATTTTAGAAAAAAAAATTATTTTGATAACAGTAATCAACAACAGTTATTGTTATTAACTTTTTTCATTTGTTGATGATAAAAAATTAAGATTTTTACAGTCTAAAAAAAAACGATCAAATATTTATCTTTTTACTTATCACATAACTAATTAGGTAACATGAATGACTTTTTATCTTCAACTAAATACACTATAAATGAATTATTTTTTATTAACATCCACCTCTAATAAAATATAAAATGTTAAAAGTTTGGAATCTTTTTCTAGTTATTTTTTTGATATCAATAAATCAATATTCTTGTTTAACCGTAAGTTTTTTAAAAGTTTTATTTAAAAACTTACTTTTCTGGCCATTCATTTGTCCCGAAAATGAATATTAATGAAAGTTTATAAACGTTAACATTAATTTTTGGAACATATGAATAGCCATGATTGCTTGCTTTTTTTATTGATGTATAATTCCTATACAGTACGAATTAAAACTAACTTGTACGCATTTTGTTCCTTAACTGTTCCTCTACTCTTCCGGCAAGTTAAAGTTTTTTGATTTTTTGTTTTTTTTTTTGACCGAAAAAATCTTTCTGCAAAGCTTTTAAAGCCACTTTTGGCATTAAAAAAAAATTGTTGCCTGCTGCAACAAAATTTTCTGCACTTCTTGGCCAAGTCTGCAAAAATGTGTGCAATTTTAATTGCGTATTTAAATCATAGGCTTTTTTTAGAAACTGCGCATATTTGCAGCTAATTAATAGATTTTTGCAATTTTGTAATTAAAAAATTTTTTTCTGCAAATTTGCACAGCATTAAAAAAACCTAAATTAAATACGCAATTAAAATTGCACAAATTTCTGCACTTGGTCAAGAAGTGCAGCAAATTTTTAATGATTGTTTTCTTCAGAGGAAAAGTCGAGGAAGAGGAAAGGGACAAAATGAGTCCAAGCTAGCTTTATTTTGAACTGTAATAAATGTATTATAAAATAGCAACTTTTTTAGATTGCGTAATTAAATTTCAAAATTTAACATTAAATTGATAAAAATATAATTACGCAATTAAATAATTTTTGAAAATTTTAAAAGAAAAAAAAAGTTGTTAAATGTAACTTAACTTGATCTTATTTATGTTTAAAAAAAACTAAACACCCGTATCAAAATCTTAATTAATTTTAAAGGACACCGATGAAGATTCAATAATAATTGAACAAGAGATTCAGATTGAAATAAACAGTGTAAATAGCCTTATAGAAAAAATTTTACCAGAAAACAATGCAAATCTTTATGGAAAAAGTATTTATTCTAAAGAATTAGAACAGTATGAGAGTGAAAAGAACGAGATAATTGAGCAGAAAAATGAGAAATTAGAGATATCTAAAATTTTAAAAATTTTATTTAATTCAAACGTAGATGATGATTCCGAAGAAGATAAAATTTCAAATCATCAAAACGACTTATCTCAATTCACAATTAAAAAACTAGAAAAAATTGAAAAATTAACAACTATAAATTTAAGAATTACATTGTATATTTCGTTTTTTATATTTTTTTTAATCTTATGCAAAAATTTTTCAAATTATTTCACAATTCCTGTCAAAAATGAAAAGAAAATTCCCTTTAATATCTGATCAATTCAGTCATACATCAATTATATAACCAAGCAGTTTAATTCGAAATCATCAAGAATTTTTAGTTACGATAATAAAATCGAAAATAATAATTTCAGTGCTGCTATAATACTTAGAATTAACTTTAATTTAATCATTAAAGAGTAAATTTTACGTACTATAGCAGCACTGTACTATATAACTGATGTATGACTGTTTATAGAAATTTTTTAGAAAATATTTTTCATAATTGCTTTTTATTTTTTTAATTTGAATAACCAAAACTAATCGATATTTAAATTTTTCATTAGTTTTGTTTTTTGTTAACACTCTAAAAACATTTATAATGTTAAAATCTAGTTTTTTCATGATAAAAAATATTTGTAAAATTAGAACTAAAACATTTTTTTAAGATTTGAAATATTGATCCAAATGTGTAAGTTCAAATCTCACTGAAAATGCGTTTAATTTTACACATATTTTTTACAGGAAAATTTTAGTAATTTTGTTAATTAGTTAGTGTAAATGGTTCGATGAATAATTAGTTAAGCATTGGAATGTTTAAATGGATAATTAGAAAAAATAATATTGCCAAGATGTTGATTTTTGAGAGATAGGCGTTTTTTTTAAAAAATAAATTGGGAAACATGCAATGTTTTTGTTTTTAAATTGAATTTGAAAATAACTTTGTGTACAAAATAAAAAAAAGTAATACTAAATCAATTTAATGAATAAATTTTTAATTAAAATTGTTTTTTATTTTATTTTCCTAATCCAGCTTGTGGCCCTTCGAATTCAATAAATAAATTAATAAAAAAATACCAAATACAAAAATTTAAGGTTTTATATTTATTTTAACAAAAATATTATACGATTTTAAGAATCGTAATAAGTTCGATCTTTTTGTTAATCCCAAATCAAATGCGTAAGGTATTGCAAAAAGTGGTTCGGTATAATTTTGTCACGACACGAAAATGACAAGCGTGATAAAAGTATCTTTTAGAAAAAATCATAAAATTTCACGAAATTTAATAAGTGTTACGAAAGTACGCTTTATTAAATTATATAATTAATTAATTTTTATTTAATTATCTTTATAAATATTCAATTCTTTAATAATTTTTATGTTATTAAAAATCTTCGTCAAAAAGATCATCATCTGAACTAGAATCTGAGCAGTCACTAATACCCTCAGCGTCAGATTCAGCTTGTTGATCAGTATATTTGAGTTTTTTTTCCAACTTACTAAAATCAAAAAATTGGATTCAGTACTTCAAATAAGTGTCTAAAGATATTTTATTATCAGCTAGCATTTGCTTATTAAATTCGATCGTTTATTACCGTGGTGGAAATGCGTTTGTCACATGACGAATGACGCTAACTGACGTCAGCTGACGTCATCAATTTTCATTTTTACTGACGTCATGTGACAAACGCATTTCCACCACGGTATGTACAATTTTTTTCTTATTGGTGGCTTTTCATTAATAATCGTCAGATAATACCAATTCGCGTAAAGAGTTAGGTAATTTAGGAAAACCTTTTCTCTTCGCTTAGCTAAAGTTGGTTTTAAGGGCGTAAGATGGAAGAATTTTGGATAGTTCTTCATAAGATCTACCACTATTTTTGGCTATCTTGTTTTGTTCGTCCAAGAATATTTGACTTGCACTGAGAGTATGTTCAGATTTGGATTATCTTGGTCAACAATAGATTTATTAATTCTATTATTTGGAATATATAGAATAGAATTTTCCATTTCGAGACAAACAAATTGAACCAATTATATTAATTTTTTGGAATTATTTATTTTTATTAATGAATCGTGATAAATTTCTTTTTTAAGATTTTTTCAAAAAGTAGAAAAATTTCACAATTCGTGATAAATTTATTCTTCTAGAAAGTGTAGAAAATTTATCGTGACAAAAGTAACCGAAGCGCAAAAAACCCACCGTCAATTGAGCCTACTTGTTGAATTTTTTGATTTCACTATAAACAACACCATATGAGAGCATTTTTTTACGTATATTTACGTAATTTGACCATTTTTTATTTACTAAAAATTTTTTTTCGGGCGTGACTAAAACACGGAACGGTACTAACGAGGCTTATATAACTCCGCCAAATTCCGACTACTATTTTTCAAGCTCAAAATTTTACGAGCTCTCGCGCAAGACCATTATCTCGAATTCGGTCAAATGGTTCTAAGTTAAATATTATCCTTACTGTAATTTACATTATAGTCAAACTTTTTTCCAACTTCGGTCCGGGAATTTTTGGAGTCGGTAAGTATGGGTCTATAAACCCTTATTTTTTTTTCAACTTTTTAGATGAATATGTTGGACGAACGAAGTATCCGACCGCTTATATAATAGTCTTGCGTAAAAGCTCGTAAAATTTTGAGCCAGAAAACTGGTGGTCGGAATTTGACAGAGTTATTTAAAGTCTTGTTAGGAGCGGTCCATCTTTTTCTCATAAAAGAAAGTCCGTATTTTAGTAACACTCATATTTTCCAACAGAAATTAATTATTTACTTTTTGTTTATAAAATCACGTCGATTTATTTGACGTCATCTGACAATCAAAAATTTTAAATGATAGAAATGATAAATTGAATTTTTTTTATATAAAGCTGATTATTTTTTTATAGAACACTCTCTAGGTTTTTTAGCAATTTTTCTAGCTTTTATCTCTTTTCTTTAAATCATGAAAAGACCTTTATCCCTAACTATTTTTTGAGAATTTAGACGACTTTACATTATTAATACATCAGCTGAATTAGCTAAATATGGTCCGATAATTAGATAAGATATGAAATATAATTAAAAACTTTTTTTTGGCGATAAGAAAAGTTGTTTCTATGAATTGCTAAATTACAAAGACTAAAATTTTCAAAAATATCATAACAGAAAATGGTTTTTTAAAAATCATGTAAAATGTTGATTTAGCGAAATGAAGATGACAGAATTTCGAAATAAGAAATATTTTCAAATGGTCTTTTTGAAATTTTCAATGAGGTATAGACAACCGATACATTTTATATCTTAATTAGACTTTTTTGACACTTTTTAAAACTTAATTCACTTTTTTAAACCAAAAAAGTGACCCTTTTTTCACTTTAAAGACTAAACCTAAGTAGTGCAGCGTTGCATCGTTTAGATAGACACATTTTCTGTTTCGTCTTGCCGTTTTACACTAGAAAAACGTTGGTTTTCTTCTGAAGCTAAAGTTATTTTGGACAATGACTAGCTTTTTTCATACTTGAAAAATTCAAAAAAACAAAAATTCAATTATTCAACATGTAAAAATGCATTGATTGAGCCAGTTTTAACTAATTTGACATGAATAAATAAATTGAATTGTATATTTGCCAAGTTTTTTTTTAATTAGATTTTTTTGATCTTCAATTTTACATAAAAAAGGCCAAAGAATGAAAGTTATGTGCTCTAAGAAATCGGCAACAAACCAAGACTGAATAAGTCTTTTAGTTTAATTTGAAGAATAAAACTGTTTATCTTTTTTTATTCTATGTAAATTTTCGCCTTAATTCATTGTAACTTTGTTTCAAAAAAATTTAAAATTTTCTTTTTTTTCTAATTTCATAGCGATGTTAGCATTTTGTCTTCTAAAATAAAAAAAAAGAAATATTTAAATTTTTTTGCAACAAAGTTACAATGAATTAAGGCAAAAATTTACGTAGAATAAAAAAAGATAAACAGTTTTATTCTTCAAATTTGCTAATTAAATCCAATTAGTCAAAAATAAAAATTGCTCAAAAATTTTAAAACTTCAAAATTGTAAGAAAAAATTTTATTGAAATAAATTTTTGAATAAATTAAAATAATCATAATCAAAGCTAATGTCATTGATTTGAAAGATTTGACGCTGTACTATTTTCGATTTTAGATCATATCTAAAATGCGATGTAAAACCGTCTGAATATTCAACATTGTGTTTTTTCGATGGAATCAAGCGAATCTTTTTCTCATTATAAATATGAAAATCTCTTTTAGAAAAATGCGTCGAAATTGTGTGTGTTCTATTCGTATTATGTATACATTTCCCTGTTCTTTTGGAACTAATCATAAAAAACCGATCAAATAAACCAGTTGTTTTCTTGATATCATCCACAAATTTATTTCTAAATGGATCAACTATTTCCTCTTTGATCTTACATAGAAAATAGCCATATTCAAAATCATCTATAATTGAAAATTTAATTGTAAAATTAAATGGTACATCAGCTATTTTTGATTTAAAATTCTCCAAAATATTTATTCCAAGAGCTTTTGTTTCAAAAAAATCTTCTGGTTCTAAACTAAGCTGATTTAGTGTATTACACATTTTATCTATTAAGCCCATATTTAAATAGACTTGAGTTGGAAAATGTGTACAATGCTTTTTTTCATTATTTATATTTTTCTCTTCAATAAAATTAAACAAATTGCTTTCGTTTATATTTTGGATTTTTTTAAAATCAACTGCAGGTAGTTCTTTTATTTTTGTATAAAAATCAGCGTCAATACTATCAATTAAAAGTTTCATATTTGTATGAATATTAGACCCGTAAAAAAATTCAGTATAATTTTTTGGAAAAATAACTTCATCTCTATCCAAAATGGCGATATATTTATATTTATCAACATTTTCCATGTAGCATTCATTAATCAAAAGCTCATTTATCAAGTCCATTTTAATGTACATTATTTCACCAATGAAATCAAATTGATTAAAATATTTAAAATTGAGTTCATTAATTAAATTTGGTAGACATTTAACTTTAGTAATAGTTAACAAATCTTTAGATTTAGTAAAAAAATCCAGTAATGTTTTATCATTGTAAGAACTCATATAGTACGAATGTACTCGATCATAACCACTTAGCTTATTTAGATTTAACCAAAATGATAAATCTTTCATATAAAAATATTCGTCTTTGACAATCATTTTAGAACATATTAAACATTTATCAAGTTTATTTGTATTTAAAATTTTTTTGATGTTCAATCTGAGTGGTTTATTTAGTTTGGATGCTGTATTTTTTTCGCGCAAGTTTACTAATAAATCCAAATTGGTATAATTTTGATTGCCGAAAAAATATTTCAAATTAAATTCAGCATCTAATTGATTATATTCGAAGGATCCATCGTATATATCGGGTAAAATTCGAGTTAATTTTGAATTTTTTAACTTGTGAACTATTTGCTTTTGAATACCGTCACTGAAAGTAGCTTTTATTGTAAGAAATACTTCAAATTTGAGAGGATACGATGCAGGTTGAATGAAATTAAGTGTCATTATATTCAAATCTTCTATGTAATAGGATGCTGACTTTTTGAAAAAGACTCTATAGTCTTTTAAAGATATCCAATCGCCATTCAATTCGCAGTCATCGTCAATTTCTTTATGTGGATAAATAGAAGTTACCCTATAAAAATCTTTATATACTAATAACATAAAGCTTAAGAATGCCAAATTAAAAATTCCGAATATATAAATTTCTAATAGGCGATTCTTAAAAATTGTCATTTTTTGTTGCTATTGTTGCGAAACAAATATTGTTCAGAAAATCTTACATAAACGAATTAAAAATAAAATTATTTCAAAAGCAAATAGTTAAACCAAGTGTGACAAAGAAAATTATTTATTTATATAAAATTTTGATTAAATTTTTTTATGGATCTTTTCAAACATCAGATATCAGCAAACTTTTATAAAAAAAAAATATATATACTGGCTTAGAGATTGAAATTAGATATAAATTTTTGCGAATTATTAGGGTGTTCAAAAATTTTTTAAAATCTAGTTTTAATAATTCGATGCAAAAACCAGAAATAAATTAAACAATCGCTTTTTCAAAAACTAGCTGTAAGGTATTTCAAGATATGAATTTCGAAAAAATATTTGTATTCATCAAGTCGTTTTTTTTTGTAGACAAACAAATTCAAAGATTTATGGTCTAAAAAATTTAGTTTATTTTTAATTTTAAATTAAAGAAAAATACAATCGAAAATTCTAAAATTTCAAAAAAAATTTCATGACTTAAGTCAAGAAAATTTTTTTCTTATACCAAATTACTTGTATTTTTTTTATTTTAGTTTTTCATTTAATTCTAGAAATTTCCTTTAAATTTTTTAAAGAAACAAGGAGAGGAGGGACAGTGTCCCTCCCCTCCTTACCTCCCCTCCCTTAAAATAAGTTGAAGTCAAATTGTTTTTTAAAATATTTTATTAAAAAGATTCATTCTTTAATTACGTAAAAAGACAAAAGATAATTATTTTAATAAATAAAAAAGATAATGAATAAAAAGATAATAATTCTTTTAAAACTTTATGCGTATTTGTTATTTTCATTTATTCTTTCAATGTATTTGTAATAACCAATGATTCCAGTTTCGTTCTCTTCTAATTCGTTACAATAATTTTCCTCTAATAACTGATTATAAACTGCTTCAAAGGTTTGAAACATTCTTTTGTCAATTTTCAAATATGTTTCTCCATATAAATATAATGCTTTAAAGTGATAATCAAGGAAAATAAAAGTTGTTTTTCCTGATTTATTATCTATAGCAGATGAAACATATTTTCTCAAGCGAAAATATTCACTCACAAAATAAGACCATCTAATTTCTAAAATTTCGCTTTCAGTTGAATCCATTTGAATTTTTTTCAATTTATGATTTTTAAAAAAATTTTTATATATTAAATTTTGGATTTTACTTTTAAAGAAAAGCAATCTAACTTAAGCGCTCAATTGGAAAATGTTTGAAATTTTAAATAAGAGCCAAATAAAAAAATTTCGTTTCAATCTTTCAATTTGTATGTTTAGCGGATGAAATTAAGATTTTCACCTATATTTCATGATTCTTAAATTGAGCGCGTAAATATTCTTTCACTCCAAAAACTTAAATATTGGTCTAAACTCTAAGCTATTTAATTTAGTTGGAATCAAAGCTGTATAATGACCATATATTGAATTATCATTTTTTGTTGATGTTTTAGTATCATAGAAGCCGCAAATATAATTATCAACTTGAATTGGGTTAATTGGAGTGTAAATAATTGAATGACACATATTAGAATTTCTATAATTAAAACGATTAAGAAGATCGTGAGATGTAACAATATCTTCATTTCCTCTCATAGCCGAGTATATATAAATATTTGTCTTTAAAACAGTACTAAGAGCTGATAAATGATACTCGTTTCCCCATATTCCATTTTGTCTTGCGTCATACAATAATTTCGCATACTTTATATTTACATATTCTTTTAATTGGGCTTCTGAAAAGGTTGAGCTACTTAAATAATTTTTTTTAATTATTTCTTTGTAGTTTTCTTCATATTTTAAAAGGCAACACAAAGTCAAATAACGGAGAAAGGTTGCGTTTTCTATTGAACCAAATAAAGCTATTGATATCATGTTATAGATACAATTTCCATCACCGCTTGTATAGACTGGAAGGTACTCTTTTTTAAATTCTGGATGAAGCTTCGTCATTACCGAATTATCAATTTTAAAACTTGAATGAAAGAAAGTTTTTTTTAACATTGAAAGTCTTTCCTCAACGCTTTTTACATAATGAACATAAGAATCCAAATAACTGTTTAGCTTTTCTTTTACTCTATGGGATTGAAAATTTTCTATTGAAAAATTGTTCGATGCAAGTTCTTTTCTCTTAATAAAATGATTCTTTATCCCTTAATTTAAATAAATAATTACTTTAAATATTATATAAATAATTATTTATTAAATATAACATACCTTCAAAATTTATTTTATTTTCAGAAAAAAAAATCTTTAATTTTTCTTCTTCCAATACTTTTAATGCTTGTGGGATATTATTATCAGGAACCTCTTTATGATTTAAAGAGCTATTAAAAATTTTAGAATTTTGCAATACTTTCTGATCAATTAAAAGTGTCTCATTATTTTCGACTTTTTCATAATGAAAATGTTTCATTGAGCCATTTTTCTTAATATAATCCATTAGACAAATAACTTCTTCGTTTACTGTAATTGCTTCCTTAACAAATCGTTTTAGATGAAGATTTTTAGAATTCTTTATTCTAGATAGTGCGACATAAGCCTGACCTGGAGCAAAAAGAGTATTATCAATTGAAACATGGCACTTATCTAAGGTTGTCCCCTGAACCTTATGTATTGTTAGAGCGCTTGCATTGACTACCGGAAATTGAAACCTAAAGACAAAATGGCCATTTTTATTTACTTTTATTCTTTGCCTCATTTTTGGTATGGGAATTAATCTATTAGAATCTGTTCTGATTAATAGGACTCTATCACTACAATCTACAAACGTACCTGTCAGTCCATTTACAATTCCATCTTTTACATCTATATTTTATTTAACATGATTGGATTATTTGGAAATAGCTCCAAAATTCTTTCTAGTGATCCAGAATTTGAATCTATTTTTTTTGAAAAAAATTCCGATAACGGTGCTCCAATCGAATCAACATCAACCGAATGTATTACCTTGGGAGATATTTTGGCTTCTAATTTTTCCATGTTATAGTTTTTAATTGCTTCTTTTCGTAAAACATGAAGGCTGCACAAATTTACTGAATTTGATAATTTTTGACATTCATCTTCCACGTGACCTGTATTACATATCCTTTTTTGGATAAATGCTAAATCATCCTCAGTCAGTTTTCCTAGTCTTACGTTATTTAAAAATATTTGGAGTCTCTTATCTCCTTTTTGTCTAATATTAGTATCAAGAACGAATGGCTTGAAGTTATTTTTAAATAATATTGATTTATAAAGCTGTTTGATAGGAAAAGCTTTGGTTGAGACAGCTGGTAGCTGAAAGAAATCCCCCAGTAAAATTATACTTTTCCCACCAAAAGGAATTTTAGAAGGCGTTTTATCTAAGCTTGATAATATTTCATTAAGTCGGTCTAACATCAAGTCACTCATCATACTTACTTCATCAATTATTATTACATCTGTGTTTTTTATAGTATTCCAATTATTACTATCTACTTCAAGTTTAATATCTAATTTTCCATCTATTTTGAAAAATCCATGAACAGTCTCACCTTGTATCTGACTAGCTGAGAAACCAGTCGTCGCTAACTTTGCAACGACCAAGCCATTTAGATACAAAAAATCACTTAAATATTTCAAGATAAATGATTTTCCAGTTCCTGCTGGCCCAGATATAAACACCAAGAAATTATCACTACTTTGTTTTTCTACATAATCTGCAACTCTTTTCTGACACGGACTTAATGAATCATATTTTTTCTTTAATTCTTCCATATTTTTCGAAATTCCGTTATCGATTTTTAAAAGACTTCCACCTTCGATATCAATCAAATGTGGTTCATTCAGGTTTTCTCCAAAGACATAATTATCGTCCATATTTATATCTTCATCTAATTCAATATCATCGAAAACTAAAGAAATATTTCTCTGATTTATTTCCGATTGATCTTGAATGTATCTCAAGACTTCGCTTTTCAAATCTAATTGCTCTAAATCAAGTGACTTTTTCTCATCAACTAATAAATCCTCATCACAGGAATTTAACTCGAGCAAATCTCGAAGAATGCACTCTTCTTTATATGTTTTTGTCATATTATTATTACTAAGTAGTTGCTCGTAATTTCTAAAACCAACTGCTTTAATTAATATTTGATAATAAAAAATTTCGCCATCACTTTTGTCATAAAATGTTGTCCTAACAACTATCTCTTTATTACGTTTAACAACTTTATTTCCAACTTTATCGATGAAAGTCATGTCATTTCTAGATTTTGGTACTTGACGATTAGAGTTTTTAGTGAATATTTCATATTTTTGCAAATAATCAAAAATTGTTATCTGATCAAAAACTTCATTGTCTGGTCTATTGATATAATGATCATAATAAGAATCTTTAAATATATCATTATCTTCTAAATCCATTTCTATTAACTCTTTTTTACTTTTGAGAAATTTGAAACCTGTCCCAGGTAAAAATGTACCCAAGAACATAACTTTTACAGTCGACTGGACTAAATGATGTCCCATTATTAGCGCAGATGCTTCAACGGTGCTAACAATTCTACAATGAAAATAATTTTCAACTTCACTTTTAGGTTTATTTTCAGAAGTTTTGATAGAAGCATTAAAAGAAGGTTCCATTTTAGAAATATATTTAACCAAATACTGCTCGATCCCTCTTTTGGTTACATATTGAATATTGACGTGTCCATCCCAAAGTATTAATAAATCAGGATTAAACGGTACAACTAACAAATCATCTTTACTGTGTCGTTTATAAATATACTTTGATTGATCGGTTGACAATTGATCTTTTTCACACAATTCAAAGGGAAAACCATACTTACATTTTTTAAAAACCCTATTTTTATTTTTAAAACATTGTGAATTTGATATTTTTTTACTAGCTGTCTGAGTTGAGTACTATAATTATCGTTTTCTTTTGGGATTTCTGCTCTTATTAAATCTTTGCGTTTTTCTTTAGTCCAAAGTACCATATGTAAATGCAAAGAACCACGGTTTTGGCACTCAATTCTACTCCAATAATCTTCTATTTGACCAAAAATACCTTAAAAAAAATTTTTATCTAAAATTTTGATATACTTTATTTTTAAAATTTAAACTATTTGCTTTATTGTAAAAATTATTAAAATTATTAGAATTTTACCATTTTTTTTCAAAATTTCTTTCATTATTAGTCGGAGTCTTTGGAAAAAAATTCAGATGACTCTACTGGATTAAAAATTGAAGCTTTGTTTTTTTTTTTGAAAGTATTTCTTTCAATTCTGGCCAAGAATCGTTTGCAGTAAGAGTTACAAACAAATCAGGAAGTCCTTTTAAAAAAAAATAGCAATTAGCTATTAGAGTTACATTAAAATTAAAAAATCAAATAAAAATACCTTTTTTATTAATTATTGCTATCAAATCATAGTATTTAGATTTCCAGTAGGATTTAGAACCTGTTATAGATTTAGGAACACAATTTCCATATTCAAAATAATCTTGGTAATTATTTGAAGTCAAATCTTTAACATTTTTTGTTTCGGCTAAAGATGATCTAGCTTTTATCATATTATTAACAGATAGTATCCGTTCACGGATCAAACGATCATATGCATAAAATATATAAAACCTATCATCTCGCCAACGAGAATCAATATTAAGCAAACGATTTCGAAAATATTGTGCAAGTGTTAATGTCGAAAGCTGCTTGTCATAATAACCTTTACCATCAGGAAATAAATGAGGAAATAACTTAGGTTCAATTGTACAATCATTAGACATTATGGGTTTTTTTTCAATTTTATTATTTTCCATTATTTGATAATTACATCCAACCACAGTTTCAATTTTCTCAACAAACTGTTGACATTTTCGCTCGTCTAGATTAATTAGCAATCCAGAATCTTGAGTACAATTTTGATTAAAAAATGAACCATTTGTGTGTGGGAAGCCACTATTAGAAATAACAGTTTTTTCTTTGAAAAAGCCATCTAATCGTTCACAATGCGCGGTAAATTCGCCATAGAAAGCAATATTCTTCTTTAGCCATTTAAGAGCTTCTTTGATATCAGAAGGTCTCAACTTGTTATTTCCATCGTTGTTTTTGCTTAATTCATTCGAATTTTCTAAAATAATCCCAAAAGTACCTTTCAACTGCTCTTCATTTTTATGAACTAAATTCATTTTTCCTCTAAAAAGCCAATATGAATAATTGCAAGGTTGAAAAGTACGGCAATAGAGAGTGCATAGAGCCAATTGGTTTATTTGATAATAGTTTTTTAGTTGTTTTATCTCTTCAGGGACTTCACAAAAATTATTAAATGTGTTAACTATTTTATTTTTTCGTAAATTTTGGCTGCATGAAAAACAAAAAGCATATTTTTCTTTCTTGATTGATAAATGACCTGAAAAATTATTTTTTAACCAAGATTCTTTTTGACCCTCTTCTAAAGTTCTCCATTGAACATTGTCCCCATAAACAATTTTACAGCAATAATTGCAACTAAATATTGTTGTTAATTTGGCCAATTTTTTTTTGAAAAGATTCAAATTTTTGAAAACAGATTCTATCATTTTTTACAAAAATTTTAAGAAAGTAAAAAAATTAGCGATTTTTCAAAATGTTTTATATTAATAACAACGAAAAAATATTTAAAAATGTATAAAAAACCCGCTAGATTTAGTTTCATTTAGTTATTTAAAATGTCAGTAATAGAATAAATTAATAGAATAAATCAATAAATAAGCGCTCAATTATTAAAATTAATGTAAACTTCGTTAGAAGATAAAACGGAAACAAATTTAATATTGGTATGATAGTTTAATAAGATAAATAAGATTGATTTTCATTAAAAACAATTGAAAATTAAATTAAAATTTTATTTAAAAAAAAAATAATTTTAAATTAAACCAAAAAGAAAACAAAAACAAAATTAAAAAAACAACTTTTTTAATATAATCAAAAAAGTTGTTTTTTTACCTTAGATCCTCTTGTCTTAGTATTACAAATGTCTTTCTTTCTCTTTTTCTGACTAGTTTCTTCACTATCTTTCAGCTTTTCGCTTAATGAATTGTCGACTTTTATAAGTTTAACTTCGTACTGTTTTAAATCGATTTGACTCAATTTTAAATCTTCATCAATTTCTAAAATAGAATCAAAATCATCATAAACAATATTAAAATTGTCAAAGGCATATTTTTTCAAAAATATTTTTCGTTTAATTAACGAACTTCGCAAACGCTCCACTCTCTTATGGCTAATTTTTTTCATTTCTATATTATATTCGCCTAGGAAATCCAGAAAACTTTGAAATTTTTCTGTATTCATCCTTATCAACTCATGCAACTTAAAGAAAATTATTATTTTATAATATAAAATTATGTTATGAATTTTATTTTACTTTACGACCAGAAAAGTTAACCTCAGCGAACTTGGCAACATTCTCCATCATTCCATCAACTTTTTTAAATTGAGTCCCATTAACTAATTCTTTAAATTCAAGCTCATCTTCTTTAAATTTTTGGACTCTTTTTATAAAATCATTCCACAATTCATTATTTGCCATCATCTTATTTAAAATAGTATATTCTTGAATTCAATTTTATTTTTGGACAGAGAATTCTTTAACTTTTATACTATTTCAAGTAAATTTTCACCGCTTTTAGTTAATTAGCGCTCAAAATCAATAGAAAACATCGATATCGATCTTTAAAGAAAAATTTATGACCATAAGACTAAAAGAGAATGATAGCCTTAAAATTTTTATAATTTATTTGGCTATAAAAACAGAGAGAGTGATCAACCTCATATACAAATCTTTTAACATGGCGAAGATTTTTCTCAGTCATCCCATGTTAAAAAAAAAAAGAAATTTTATAAAGTTGTTTATTAATAAATTGCTTGATATTCAATTTTTAGGTAAATATCGATTTTCACTTAAATGCGGAAGCGTAACGTGTAATGCGGCGCGTTAAGTGGTCCTAAAATGCTAAAATCAAAACTAAAATTTGGTCCGAGAATTATAATTCTAAATTAGTAAAATAAGTAGAATTCACATCGTTCTCATTAATTATGTCAGAAAATTTTAATCAAAAAAAAAGGAGAAGTTTTTTTTTCTCATGTTAAGTGTATTTTAATTAGCCAACCAGAGAATAATAGCTCGTTCGAAAGAGGAAACGAGCAATTTAAAAAAAAAATTATTACAAAATGTTGATCCATTCAAAAACGAATTCGTTCTCTTTCTTTTTGTCAATACTGTAAATTCAAAATTGGTAGTAGTACTAGTAGTAGTAGTATAAAATACTGCAACTTAGGAATATTTTCCGAAACAGAGCTATATTGAGCTTTAGCAGTCGTTTCTATGTGTTTCGACAACCACTAATCAAACTTGGCTTTAAAACAGTTGATATTTCTTGCCTCTGGGAGCTGAATCCAATGGTTCGCTATCCTATTTGTTAATAAATAATATCTCGACGAGGAGTTTTTGACAAGTTCACAAACAAAAGTTTGACTATGTACTCTAAAATTATATTTTCTATTCAGATTGTATTTAATACCTTTTTTTAAATTTATGCACTCTAAACTATTTATAATCTTGTACATCTGAATGAGGTCGCAACCTTCTTGTCCTTAAATTAGTCAAATTCATTATTTTTAAACGCTCATGATACTCTAAATTACGTAACTCTGGTACTAATTAAGTGTCTCTGCGATATACTTTTTCTTATTCCTTAATATCATTTTCCAGAAACGGAATGGTATACTCTAAATGAGTGCGTAAAAGTGACGTGTAAAGTAATTTAATTTCCTGAGAATTAGGATATTTAAATTTTTCCTGACCACACACTCTTCAAAATTACAAAAATTATGCCAAACGTGTATTTTTGACTCTATATCGTTTTATTGAAATTTTTTCATCGAAAAAGTTTGTAGAAAATAAGATAAAAAAATAATTAATTCCCATGTCAAGTATTTTTTTCGTTAAAAAGGCAATATGTAGTAACTTTTTTTTTAATGAAAATTTTTTTTTTCAAAATTTGAATTAGATTAGCCAAAGAACCCTTGTAAAATAAAATTTAAAAAATTAAAACCAAATACATAAATAAGAGGTTACTATATAGTTAAGAAGTGAATTTTATTTTGGTAAACCCAGTGACCAGTTTAATTCCTTGACATTCGGAAAATCTGGGTTACAGTGGTTCTTATTTAAATATAACGTCAACCGTAACTTTTGACCGTAACCGTAACCATAGCTCAAAGATTAAAATTCAAAATTACCGTATTACCTTGTTTATGAGCGCCCCCCGAAACCCCACTTTTTTAGAAGAAGGGAAAGCAGAAAAGTTTAAATTTTGTTATGACTAAATAGGCCATCCTAAATCAAAAGACCGACTTCATTTTTCTGTAGTATGATTTTACGCTTCAAAAGAGCGATTTTTAGTCGCTTATAAGAAAGTTTTTACGGTAAGGCTAATTAACACGGGTTACGGTTACGGTAAAAAGTTGCCGTTGACGGTTGACGTTAAATTTTTATAAGAACCACTGTAAGTTTGATTCCAAATATTTTTATAAAAATTCATTAAAAAAAACTTTTCAATGAATATTTCTATAAAAATTTTCTATCAAAAAATTTCTATTACTGCAGTGCTCCCGAATTAACGTCGTACCTGTACCCGTACTCCATTCATTTTTGCTGGAGTACGCGTACGAATACGAGGTTAATTCGGGAGCAGCGCAGTAAATGAATCGGTTCCGTATTTTTTTAACAAAATTAACACCGTTGGCACGTTTACTCTATTTCTTTAGAGAATTTCAGAAAAAGAGGCAAATTGACATTAAATTAGTCAATTTATTTCGTTTCGTAGCGTATTTTGTAGTTAAAATTCAATGTAGCTTGTTCGATTGTTTTCCTCTCCTTCTCAATTAAGCGAAGTTTATTTCTATTCAAAAAAATTAAAAACCGGACTCGACGGCCCATCCGATAAAGGCCGTCGACGTCCGTTTTAACTTCCCACGCTTACTCGATCAAAAGATAAGAATAAGAAAAAAAAATTTTTAAGAATTTTTCAAATAAAAAAAAAGAAAAAACGTTGGGCCTCTGTTACGTGCCAACTTTTGAAATTGAGATTTACTGTTATTTTAGAAATTTCAAGTTGATCTCTAGCAGACTTCAGGCAGACCTCAAACGGAGGCTAAAATATATGGGAAAAGATTGCAAGGGTGGAGCGGGTATCTGATAAGTTAAGTTTGATTAAAAATATTTTTTTCTGTGTATATCTTAAATTTCCTAGTCTACAGATTCTATTTCAGGTCCAGCTGGAAAATAGGTCCCTCGTTGACGATACCTTAATTTTCGACAGGAAATTGTTTTTTTATTGATTTATATCAATTGACGCCTAGAAGGGCATGTAAAAATTGATAAAATAAAAAGAGATTAAATTAATATAATGAGTTCAAAGGACAGCAACAAATTGTGTTCCGAGTTTGCGTTAGATAAGTTTTGAAAATAGGCATATATAACCACTTTGATTCAGACAAAATTAGGTAAATGAAAATTTCAAATATCTTTTCTTGAAAATTTTTGAGGCAATATAAAAATGTGATTTAATCATAGTGTGAGTTGAGCGCGAGATGACTGTATCGTCAATAAGTCAAAAGTTTAGGCTCAAAACTAGATCAGCCTTGCTTTTTGGCAAAAAAGCCCATATCCTTTTTTTTCGAGAGATAATTCAACTCAATAATTAATTTTAAGAATATATCTTTTATTTACATAATTTGAAAAAGAATTTATTTTTTTGATAATCAAAATTAATTTGTATATAAATTATTCGATATACATTAAATGGAAAATTCAATAAAAAAAAAAAATTATAAAATATCATTTAGATTTTAAACAAATACCACAAACTAATTGGAATGCTAGTGACTAAAAAAAAAAACAAACAAAAAACTTATCAAAAAATACAATCATAATAATCAACAAAGCCTATAGAATCTAAACACATATTGCTTGAATAAAACACTCTTATTTGTTGTGGATTTAAGCGAACATACATCTAAGCCATTCGTATTACTAGCTTCCATGTAAGTACGAAATTCAAAGTCTATGTGTAAAAAATAAGTTATAGGCGCGTAGTAGATATATTTTTTAGAATAATCAAAAATATCTTTGTAGCCCAATAGTGTGGCATTTGAAATGTTCTGGTCATTTGGCGAAAAAAAGTTCGAACCATAATTTGTCTTCGGACATAGAAAACCATTCTTTTGATTATTGCAATTTCTTAATATAAAACCTGCTCTCAAACTTAAAAATATATAAAATAAAATAAAAAAGAATTTTTATAACTTTTTTTTTTTTAAATTACAAAAAAGCCAGATTAAATTGAATTTTTGTGTCAACATTTGAGCTGATTGGTATGAAATAATAATAGACGCCATTTATTTCTTCACAATATGGACTTTTGCAATTATTTCCTAGGGTTAAGTTGACGTAAATAATCGGATCATTCGAGAATAAAATAACACTCAATAAAGCATTATCTTAAAATAAAATATTATAAAAATAAAATATTTAAATGTAAAAACCAGAATTTTATAAATTTTTGAAATACTTAAAGCGGTCTTGGCATCTACATTAGAACCGGTTGTATTAGATAAAAGCCTAGATTCGCCTAAATAAACTGTTTTGGCTGTCGTTACATCTTCATTCACTGACCCAGACAACTTAAAATAGTTTAAATACAATCATTTTTTTTTTAATTAATAAAAAAAATTCAAAATTATATTACCACAAGACCTGTCATCTTAGGATCTTTAATTAGAAAAAATAAAATTTACAAAAAAATTGTTGAGAATAGATGTGAGAAATTTAAACTTACATTTTGGATCGACACAGCAAAAAACGCAATTTTTTTGAGTCGAATTACATGTAGGGCTCACTATGGGTGGAGGCATTACTTTCGGATAAAAGACTTAAAAAAGAAAAAGATTCAAAAAAGCTGTAATAAAAAGTTTTAAAAATAGTAAAATAAGTTTTATTCTCTATAAAAAAAGATTCTTTTAAGTAAAGTTTATTTCTTTTCCTTCATATCAATTCACCATTTTAAGTGTTTTTTTTACGGAACAGATTTTTCTTAACTATGTTCGATTGTTAAAAAGAACAAGAGTTATTATGGGGCTTTGTAAATAATCAGAAATTTTTAATTTGGATAGAACAGTATTAAAAAAAATTACATGTGTCATTTTTGTTTTCTCCACTAGAAGTCATATTTCTATTATTAAAAGGTTCTTTTGTATGATGTAATACTTGTATTACTAAAATTCCGACTATTCTATAATAAAAAAAGTTATTTTTTTTATTAACTGATTTCTTTTTTTTGTTTAATTAAAAAATTTACCCTATTGCAATTACAGCAATTGATAAAGCTATTACAAATTTAAAAGTTTTTTTGTTCAAGCAGTAATTTTCACAATTTTTTTCTTCTTCTTTAATCTTGGACTTTTGACCAAAATTTACTATTTCGGTAAAAGTTTCGTTATTTTGATCCTGACTCTTAGTCGAATTTTCATTTATTATTTTTTCTATGCTTTCAATTTTTTTATTCAGATTTTTTGTCTTGTCATCAAGTGCTATCACGGCACCTACACATTCCATGTGAATCCGATTCTAAAAAAAAAAAAAAAAATGAATCCAAATCATAAAATAATTCTTTTATTTATAGGAAAAAAAAAATTTACTTTATTGACATTAAGAAAGTTTGGAATGACGTCGCCATTTGCAAGGACAACATCTCCCGTTTCGACAACAGCTTCGGGTATTATTTCTTGAACATGTTGAGCTAAAAGACCATAATCATTTACAAGACCACCATTAACGTCAGAGAATTCTTTTTTAAAATCGTATTTGTAAACTTTTAGCTTTGATAAATTTTCCAAAGCTTTGAGCGCATCGATCTTAAAAATGTTTAAAAATAAAGTTTAACTTTACCTCTTTTAAAAACTTGTTCTGCCGAATGAAAAAAATTGGAGATTTCGAGTTGTAAAGATTAATCTAATTGATAATAAAAAATAATAATTCGAATTATGAAATGGTTTGAATATACTCAACAAAAAAAATCCTAGACTATACAACCTCCCAAACATTAAAATCGAGTAAAACTAAAGCATTATTAAAATATTAAAATTTTCTATGCCTAACCATGGAAATTGTCTAGTGGTTTGACTGCATATTAATCTTTATTGGTTAGTTCATCAGAAGAAAGTTATTGGAAAATAAGCTTGAATGGAAAGTTGCTGTCAAATCATGTTAAAGCTTGAATGGAAAGTTGCTGTCAAATCATGTTAAAGCTTGAAAAGCATTTTATAAAATGGTAAAATCATGATAAGTGCCTAAATGGAGACAAGTTCTTTTCAGTGATGAGATGAACATTAAACTTGATAACCGAAAAAATAGAATTTTCATTCGTAGGACCAGTGCAGAGAAATAAAATGAAGATTGTATAATACAGCGTACAAAGCAAGGAAGTGAATTGGGAAATGGAGTTGTATGAGTTATTATAGTCTAATAGTAAATTATATGCAACCAGATACATACAAATTTTGAATGAAAACTTGATTGGATCAAAGAAAAAGCTACACCACGACCAGCCGTTCATATTTCAGCAAGATAAGCACTTTTTCATAGAGCCAAAATAGTAGTTTTAAGGAGTTTTTTAACTGATTTTCTAGCATAAATGAAACTCGCCGTTCTTCTTGCAAAATATGGCATAGAGAAATTCTTGCTCATCTGCTCATGCTCAATTATTTATTTTCTTAATAACTTTTAAACGAAAATAGATTTTTAAGTTCTGCAAAATGCTAAATTATGCAACGAACAGCTATATTTTATTTGAAGCTGTGCAAAAACTGTGCAAATTAGTACAGAATGCACTTAACGTAAAAGTATTTAAACCAACTGCGTAATTAAATTGCACAGTTTTTGCAGAGCTTCAAATAAAATTTAGCATGTTTGTTGCATAATTTAGCATTTTGCAGAACTTAAAAATCTATTTCCATTTAAAAGTTATTAAGAAAATAAATAATTGAGCATGAGCAGATGAGCAAGAAATACTCTTTACCCAAAATATTTATTTTTGTCAATGGCAAGTTTTCAAAAAAAAGAGTCAAAAAAAATTTCAAAAAAATTTTTAAAAAATTGCAAAAGAGCTAAAAATAGCGGTTAAAAAATTTTTTTTCGAATTGTTTTTGATTCTCGAATGCCTCTTCTTTTTGAAAGCTTGCCCAATTAAACATGTATTTTTTGAATATTTAATTGGTTTGGAAGAATATTAAAAGTGTAAGTTAAAATTTTTTTGTCAATTTTCTTTTATTTTTTTTTGATCAACGAAAATCGCTACGCAAATGACCTTAAAAATAATCTTGCCAACAAAAGATATTTTTACTTTTACTTAAAATTTGCTGAGCCTGGTTTCAAAGTCTGAAAAAAATGTGCAGTTTTAATTGCGTATTTAAATTATAAGCTTTTTTTAATGATTTTCAAAATTTCAGAAAACAAGAAAGTTTTTAACTTATATTCTGTTTTAATTTTTTTTTCTTCTTAGATTCTAGGAACCACAAATCAGACATGCGCAATTTAATTTAGAGTAGTATGATACTAAATAAAGCTACGGAGCTAACTGGTGTTTTTAATCCTAGAGTAAATAAGAAGTTTATTTTTAGATTTTTTTTCAAAATCGAGCCATTTTTTGTTATCTTGAAATTCTAAAAAAATAAACTTTTACAGACTAAACAAATTTTAATTCAAATATGAAAGCATTTAAGGTAATTTTCTAATTATAGAAAAAAAACTAGATTTTAGATTTAACATTATACAACTAAAAAATAATAAAAACTTTAAAGATTACCTGTTCAATATTTTCTTTTACTCGTACATCTGACGGTTGTAAAATATTACCAGTTAATTTAATATTACCAATAACAGTTAAAGCCTCATCTGGATTAGGTGTATTAATACCAACATTTCCGTAAAATGATTGCTTTTGCTCTATAGCATCAACAGTATCATCCGGTTCAACTTTTTGTTTTGAAATATTGTTTAATTTATTAATTTGAACTTTCTCCTCATTTGTATCTTGCTTAAATTGACCTGGATTTACAGCTCGGACTATAACTCTTTCCGATGCCGATGAGCAAAGAGTAAAAGTTTTACCATTTTTGGTAATTATTTGTATTTCGACAATAAGTAGAAAATATCTTTGATCTGGATTAGGGATTGTCTGACCAGTTTTGTTACGTTTTCTATTGTTATTATTTGTCGTATGAGCAAAGTGTAGTCGCATTTTAGTAAGTTTATTAAGTTGATCGGGTATGAATTTACATTCAGAGGGTTCATAATCAATTGGCTTACGATCTGAATCGGATTGTTTTATTTGAATTTTTTGTAATGGTGATTCTTGTTTTATACCGTACAATTGTAATATAAATTTATCGATTATGTGAAATTGTGAATCTGTTTTTGATTTGCAGTAGAATGGAATTTTATCTATAATTGTGTGACTTGTTATTTGAAAATGATTTTTTTTCTGACATATAAATGCCTCATCGAACTGTGAATAAAAAAAGCCTTTATCGGCTTCGACTTTAAATACTGGCGAATTTCTTGAAAATGAACAAAAAAAATTTAAAAATTTTGTTTATGTTTAAAAATTTTTTTTTGAACTAAAATTGGTTTATTTTTTTTTGAACTAAAATTGGTCGTATAATCTTGTCAAGCTAATTAAAATTTAGTCAAAATATAGAGAAAAAAAGTCGTAGAATTAAAAAATAATGGTCTTGGATGAAAGAAATTAGTTATGAATCATAATTTTGTTGGATTTTCAGATAAAGACAATATTCATATTCCCAGTAGTATGCTTAAAGAATTTGATAGCAGACAAAATATCTTTATTAAATGTATGATTGGATTGAAAAAAATATACACCTTTAAATGAGGAACTTAAATTAGAATCAGATAGTCAGATTTATAACACAATTATTTATTTGAAGAACCAATATTGAGAAGTTCAAAATGTAAAGACGTTTTATTTCTATAAGAATAACCAAAATACAATTCAACTTAAAAAAAATTCATTCTTCTAAAAAAAGATTTTTTGAACATTCTACTCCATCCTTAAACTTAACTTTAATACATTTTTTTACCAGTCAACCGGCTGTTGTTGAACTCATTAAGTTTTAAATATAAATTCTTCGGAATAGGACAAAAGAGTAAGCAGAATTTTTAAAGAAAATAAATCAAACAAAATTTTCTTTTAAAAATCTTAATATTTTCTCTAATTTACGAATTAACAAAAGGATACCAATAGTAAATTATGACACTTTTTTTTTTAATTTTTTTCAAAGGGGGAAGCTTATTTGGATACCTGAAACAGACATCCCCTTATTTTTTTGAAGGGGATGTCTGTTTTCCGGGTGTATTTCAAAAACCATACCTGAAGATAACGTGGATGTTATCTTCAGGTCTGGCAGACGTCTGGCATTCCCTGAACTTTAGAATAAGCGAGTTTTTTTCAAAAAATGAAAAAACTATACACAGGATTAAACGATAATCTTTGAAATTCAGACTTAGTTTAGAAAAATATTCTTTAATTTTTTTTGTAGAAAAAAATCATTTTATGAGTTAAGTAAAAAAAAAAGGCGCATTATCTAATTTTCTATTTTATGTAACTAAATGTGCTAATTTTAATTTTCTACATTAATTGGTGATGTTCCATCGGTAGCCTTGCAATGGACCACTGTGTTTGTAATAAAAAAATTTATTTCAAAGTAAAATTTTAAAAATATTGTAAGGAAAAAAGAATTATTTTTTGAAAATTTTATGAAAAAAGGAAAATTTTGGTATATTTATGAACTCTTTGTAAAAATTCACCTGGGTGTCTTTTTTTCAAAAAATAAGGAGGTTAGGTTATGTTCTTCAGGTATCCGCTTATTACAGATAAATTTTAATGAAAGCGTAAAAATTTTAGAGTTTATTTGAAAATAATTTCTTTGAAAATTCTCTAAAGATTTTTGTACGAATATCAACAAATTTTGTATAAAAAAATCTATACATTAGATTCTTCAGTTATAATCCATAAAGTACTTTCCAGCACTGTACGAACAGAAACAAAAGCTACTAGAATACTGTTCAAAAACATGTTTGAAAATGTTCGAACACACCGTTAACTTATTTTAGCTTTGTACAGTAATTCTTAACTAAAGATTAAATATTTTAAGACTTTGTTTTGCATAAGATTTATTTTATGAGAGAAATCAATTCATAAAGGAATTTTTCTTTAAGCAAATTAATTCAGAGTTAATCCCCTTTTTTTTTCAAAATTACAAAATGATCAATCTTAGAGTCTCCAATTTTCGTTGCTATCTTTTCTTCTTTTATTACTTAAGAGAGCTAACAATTGCTAAGATAATTTTCAACTTAATAAATATCAAAAATTTTATTTAGATCCCAAGGGGCATAAATTTCCAATCAATTTTAATCATCATGTAAATAAAAATACATAACGAAACAAGAAAAAAAAATCAATATAGTCTAGAGAAATCAACAAAAAAAATCAAGACACTTACATTTTTTCATAAGAATTTGAGTAAATCTCAGCCCATTCACCCTCGTTCCAATTAGTAAATATAATATTTTTAAAAACCTTATTATTTCCATTAATACTGTTATTTCTAACAGTATTATTATTATTATTATTAATAGAATTAGTATTATAATTGTTTGAAAATAAATTATTGGAATTTTGATTTTGGAAAATTTCGCTTGAATTTAAATTAATGTTATTTGAAATATTATAATTATTTGATGACATGTTTTTATTAGTATTAGTGCTATTCCCAAATGAATCGTTATATAATTTCTCTTCTTTTATATCCATAAAGAACTCTTCAGATTCTAAGCCGTCGTCGTCATCATCATCTTCTACTTCTTCGTCCAAATTTGGCATTTCGTAACCATTTTGAATTTGATCCGAATAGAACATTTTACGCCTGTTCTCCGGCGAGTAACAAATAGACCTTTTCGAAGAACTTGAACTTGAAAATTAATAAAAAAAATTATTTTATAAAATTTCTTGAATTTTCTAAAGTCTTTTTTTTTTGGTTTACTTGACTTGGTAATTATTAAAATCATAATTTTGCTGACTTGATGAACATGTTGAATCTTCAATTTAAGTTTCTATTAATTACGGTAATAAAATTTTAAGAGAAAAAAATTTTTTTTTTACATGGTGAATCATTAGATGATTGCATTTCAGGTGAAGTCTCAGTGCTATTTGGTTCCTTGTAATAAATGTTTTTAGGTTCTTGAGACTGATAGAAATGCATGCTTCGTTTTAGATCGTTAGCTATGATTGATGGAGAAGCTGCACGGTCAATTACACTTCACAAAAAAAAAATTGATAAATGTTTTTAAATATTTTAAAAAATTTATTTATTTACAGATTATCAGCATATTCGTCATTGTCAAATAGCTGTCCGATCTGAGCAATATCCAACAAATCATCATGATTCTGATTGTATGTATTATAATCGGAATTTTGGTAATAACCATGCGTTTTAGGATAAATTGTATCCATTTTTATAAAATTAACAACGAAAAAATAAATTTAAATAAAAATTTAGGAACCTATTTTTTAGAATGTATCTTTTTTTTATTTTTTTAGAAAAAAAAATCAAAAAATTAACAAACGAAATGTTTCTCTTTTCTTGAAAATCTCAAAATAAATTCCATTAAAAATTTAAAATCTTAAAAGCCAAATAAATAAAAAAAAAATTTTTTCATAATAATTTCGAGCTCACCTAAAAAATAATAAGAAAAGCTAAAGCTCTTTTTAAACAAAAATTAAATAAAATAAAAATTTTTTTTTTTCAAGATTTTCGTAAATAACCTTTTTTTATTTTTTACCTTAGAAAATTGTTTGTTTCTTCTAAATTTTAAATCATGCAAAATTAATAATTAATTTTTGAAATTTAAAAAAAAATTAAGTAAGCAGTCTCTCTTTATTTGTAAAAGGACCGAACTTTCGATTTACTAAAAAATCAAATTAGGTTAGCAATCAAAGCGTAAGAATGAATTTTACACAAAAAAAATATAAAAGAAGAAAATCTCTTCTGTAGTTGTTTTAAGCTAACAGCAAGTGATTTCTTTTGAGTTTTACCTGAATTATGAGAATTGTTTAATTTTTTTTTTATGGGTTGGTTCACGTTTTTTTCTCAACTCATTTTCATAAAAATTAAATCTAGATTTATAATAACTTGATTTTTTAGAATAATTTCTTATTTCATTTTTATGAGCCATAACTTTTTATTTAAAATTACAACCTTCTTGTTTTAATTTTCAAGTCAAGCGGTATAATTGTCTATAAATTATAGAATTGTATTTAGATAAAATTTTAAGGGTAATGAAATAAAATATTTAATAAATGTATTTTTGTTATGTTGTAAATGTTTTTAGTACCTATGTTACCATGTTACCGTAAAACTTGGCCCAGTACTTTAAAAATAATACCGTAATTTGGCATGTATTCTCTATGGAATTATTCCCATTTTTCCAATGTTATAGCAACTTTTTTTAATAATTTGAGAAAATTTCTTAAGTGCCGCTAGTTCTCAAATAATTATAGGGCAAATTTGGCTTTTATTCTAATAATTTTGGCTATTTTTCTAATTTGAAATTTACTCTACATTTTTTTAAATTTATTATAGAAATTATTTAGTATTTTTTAAAATTATTTTAAATAGAAAACCAAGTAAACAGGCCGAAATTTTTTCAATTACAACTGAAGATCAGTGATAAAATTAATCAGGAACTAAGCGAATCTTTAATTTAGAGTTTAAAAAACTCTGTCTACGTCACTGTTCATCAGATAAATAGGCTTGAGTTACTTTTGTAATTTTTTTTCTAGTTCCTTTTTTGAAAATTAAATTTTGTATTAAAAGTGCGATCGTAACAAAATTGCTTTTTGATTAAATTTAGATTTATTACGAAAAAAAGTAACAAAAAATTAATTTTTAAAGATAATTAAATTAAATTCTTCATTTGAATATCTGTATCTGATTCTGAATTAACTTTATCATCAAGAACAAGAGTAGGTGTAAAGTATAGTTGTAGGCTACGCCTACGCCAAAAAATCAAAAAGTTTTAAAAAAATGGTTTAATCAATAATCAATAATATACCAATTTTTTACTCATAAGCATAAGTATTTAAAGCTGGGTGGTACTTAAGGCTAGTAAAAATTTGCCTGGTGTTATGTCTAGTAAAACATTATTACCCTAGCTCGGTCCAGCAAATGACTATAAACTAATAATGGTCGAGTGCTGAGTGGTCGTGTCCCAGCACAATAAAAGACCTATTTCACACTTAATCATCAAGCGAAAAACTAATAAGTTGGAAGCAGTTTTATTATCGTGCCTTAAAAGCTCGACCGATGGTGATGATCAGAGACGACAAAAATTGCAAGTTTTTTTCGAGATAAAATGCAAGAAAAAATGCTAAAAAATGCAAAAAAAAATGCAAAAAATTGCAAAAAAATGCAAAAAGTTGCAAATAGTTGTCATAAATGCAATTTGAAAATTAAAAAAAAAGCTTTATGAATTACCATTTAACCAATTGTTTTTTTATTTTAAAGTTTTAACTCTTTTAGTCTTACTGTATTACCTCAAAAAGAAGGTCAGGTACAATAAATTATCTTGTTAGCTTACAAAAAAGTATTAATCCGAATCATGTAAATTAGCTAAAGCAAATATATGTTTGTAAAATGATTCCTAATTTATTTTTTGAATAGAATTAACCTCCAAATTTGGAGGAGTAGATATAAAATTAAAGTAGCCGTTTTGACGGCCACAGGCTGGGTTAAATAGGTATTTACTCAATATAACACCAAAAGATAATTAAGATAATTTCCTTAAGATGATTTCATTTACATTAATAATTTTTTATCGTTTAAAACAACTTTGTACAACAAATTTCTGAAACAAGTTGACATTTTGTAAACATATATTAACACGGTCTTAAAAATTCAATGAAAAATTTTAAAAAACGTTTTAAACAGCTCAAGAGCAACCTATAAGCAAAAAGAAATTTTCTTGAATATGTGTTTAATGTCATTAGTATAAAGAAAGTCCTAGACACCTTATAAATCAGAAAAATTTTTGAGATAGACATTAAGATAGACGTAGTCAGAGGGAAGTTTTTAGACTCGAAATTTAAAAATTACGACTTCGATCTGTGTTTTGGGTCACTAAAGAAATAACTTTTAGTATTTTTAGCGAACTAAAATTGTTGTTTTTAAGAAAAAAGGGCGAAAAATAACAAAAAATGCGAAAAAATGCATTTGCATTTTTTTGTCGTCTCTGGTGATGATGATACAAAACTAAAATAAAAATTTGAGTTTTTGGATAAAAAGAAAACATTATTGTAGAAGTTACACAATTTCCTCAATTTTATTGTGAGTGAATTTATTTAAATTTAAAATTTAAAGAATCAACAACCCCGCTAAAAGTGTAAAACTTCTCCCAAGACTTAATACAAAATATTGGTATCCTATTTTTTCGACGGTGATATTTCGTAAAATATTTTTTCGACATAATAAATTCGACAGATAAGAAGAAAATTTCGACATGTATTTTTCCGACATGAGTAATTTCTACAAAATAATTTTGACAGAAATAATTCGGCATAAAAAAAATATACTTATTATCAATTTATTAATTAACCTTATACGTTATCTATTCAAAAAGATTTAATATCAGTAGAAAAAAACAGTCTTAAAAAAATTAAATTTTGAAAAAAAAAATTATTTAATTTATGAGTTTTAATATTGGCGAATTGGTCGGAATTCGCAGGAAGCGTTGGGAAGTGTGGGGAATTCGAGTTCGCATTAAATGTTAAAAAGTTTAGATAACTAATTTAGATAACCAATTGAATCGATCATAAGTTATGATCAATTCAATGGTACCAATTCAGCTATAAAAAGCAATAATTCTTTTTTCTTAGGATTAATTTTCAAAAAAATTAATGTTCCATTTTGTGAGATCACATCAGAGAGTTGAAGTCAATTTTCATGTTTTTCCGTTGCATCCTGATTTTAATTGCTTTTTATATTTTTATTTGAATTAATCTTAGGTTGTCAAAATTTTTATTGATTGAAATTTTCTTTCAAAAAATCTCAATTATGAAAGACTATACTCTATAAGAGTGCGAAATTCGTATAGTAATTTTGTGGCTCACTTTTAGATTGTGGGAAATCAGACGCATAAATTTTCATTAAGTTTTTATTGTCAGAATTTTTTATTAAATTATTGACAAATTTTTTTAGGTGATTTATATAAAATCAATCAAAGATATAATTAGCCTATGCATAGGTAAAGTAAACTTTTATGTTGTTTAATTCGTATCATAGTAAAATTACACTATAATTGTCTTTTTTCTAATAGTTAAGTGTGAAAAGTCGGTAAAAATAAAATAAAATAGTGTAAAAAAGCACCTAATTATAAAAAACAAAACAACCAATAATATATTTTAGAATTTATTAGACGAAAATTAAGATAAAAAAAGGAAAAAAATTGCAAATTATGAAGTTTACTAAACAAACTAAATTATTCAAAATTGAAAGTAAAATATTTTTACGATAGAAATCCATATCTATTGATAAAAAAAGTAATCATTTTACAACCTTTGGATAAGAATTCAGCAAACTTGCACATAAAAACACCGCAATGATAAGTATTTGTTTATGTTAGTATTTTTTTAGCATAAAAAAGACTCAATGAGAAGTTAATTCACATTTAAGGTATTGAGTATATTTTAGATTTAAATAAGCTTCATTATTAGGAATTAAATTAGTATCTCTTCTTGAAACGAGTCATAAACTTCTACTGAACATTTTAAGTTGTCTATTCTGATTGAGTTCTGATAATAAAATTCATCAATAAAAAAGTTGAAACAAGTTTAGCGTTTATTTTTTACATTTTGGTTTCAAGGTATTTTAATGTAACTAAGTTTAAATTTCACCAAGTTACATGAAAGAAGTAGCAATTTTTGAATTAAGATAAAGATTAAAATTTTAAATTATTGCAAAAGTGTAAAATTCCCCCTAATTAGTATTAAAAATTTATTTTTCATACTGAATTTTTAATTAGTTGACACTCGAAATCATAAAAGTTACGCCATTTATTATGCGAGGGAGGAGTTTTTTAAAAAGTGTAAAAATAGTGTAATTTTACTACGTTGCCGTTTAATTTTGTCGTGCGGCTTTCTCTTAATTACAACTGTAAGGTGTGAAATATGAAAATATTAAATTCTTTTCTGTTTAGTCCTTCACATTTAAGATTAAACAACTATAAAACTTTAGTCTTCATTAAAGAAAAAATGATGAAAATCGTCCATCATTCATCGAAGATCATCGATGAATGGTTGGCTATTCCTTCGTATAGTCATCGATGATCCATCAAAATTAAGCTGCCTGGGAGTTCATACTCAAAACACGAAAACCACAACATTTTTTTACTAAAGACCGTCAATTTGACTTAAAACTAAATAGTTGGCACTATTTCGAATAATAGCAGACTAATTAATAGTAAAGTCAAATAATAGTTTCAAATAAAAGCTTTTGAATATTAGTTTTTAAATATTTGGTTGAACTATTAATTTTCCATCTTTTTTTTTGTTTATTCTTATACTCTTTCTCATGATCATCTTTTTCCTAATGATCATCCACGTGCTCATCATCATGCTCATTCTCAAAAATTACAAAATCGTTGCCACAATTGTAAATGAATATTATTACGTTACTTGCGAGACGTCACCTATTCAAACCAAAATTTGACCATTTCTATTAAATGATTGTATTAAATCAAGTTTTAAATAAATGACCCTATTATGCTCTTTTTTAACATTGTCTATGTTTTCGTTAATTTTGTTTAAGATTGTAGTGTTTTTAAGATGTTTGGAAAATGTTTTTACCTCAAATTATAAAGACCAAGTTTGATTGAGTCATGAAAATTAATGGTATTACTGCAGTAATACTATTATTAGATATAAGTTGGTTTTTTAAATTGTTAAATTTAACAATATAAACTTGAATTTTGAAAAATCATTTAAAATTTTTGATAAATTAAATTTGAATTAATTTTTTTATTTTAATGAATAAATGAAGTGTTAATCAGTCAAGCAATACACAAGGACACTAGCATGTTGATCAAATTTGAAATATTACAGACTATATTTTTCACTTTGCGAAAAAAATTACTTTGCTATTAAAAACTTCAATAAAACATGCTTCTTTCAAGTTAAAAGATAAGCGGTTATTTTTTAATTTAAAAAAAAAACTTAAAAATTAAATGATATTAAAATACTTAAAACTTTTATTTTTTTATTAAATAATTGAGAATTTCTTATAAATTAATTTCATTTAGAATCAAATTACAAAAAATTTTAAGATAAAACTGATAAAATTTTCCAAGATAAAAAATCAAATTTTAAAAATTTTTAACTATTCTGGTTAAATAATACTTTAAAAAAAATTAATTTTTTTTAAACAAAAATGATTTTTAAGCTCTCATTAATTCTGCTTTATTTTAATTTTGCTCTTAGTCGAGCAGATATCTCACCAAATGATGCTTTAGTAAAGAGAAATTGTAAATTTTCAGGATTACTTGAAATTGATGATTTTATATTTTTTTAGAGTTATCTTGAAAAATATGGATATACATCTGAATCTCAGCCTAAATTAAGAAATGGACCATCATCTCTTTCAGATCAAAAATCAGTTCTCAAAGATACTCTCAGGTAAAAAATAAAAATTTATGTTCAACCGTTAAAAAATTTTGAGCTTCTTAAAAAAACTAATATTAATTTTTATTAATATTTCAAAGACTTGAATTTTATTATTCGATAAATACAGTATAAAGCTGAAATAAGTTAACGAATGCACGAACAGAAACAGAAAAAGGTTCGAACAAAAACACAACACTGTTCGAACTCTTGATGGTCACCGGGGAAACCGAGTCTATACCGGAGGAAATTTAGCTAAAAAGCGAAGATACTTAAAAATTTTCATTTTTTTCTAAACAAATTTAACACCCGCCACTAACCTCGCTCCGTAAGGTTACAACCGGTACAATCTACGTTCAATTTTCTACCGGAGACTACCGGTGATAGCGTCTCCGTTATCAATCACTAGTTCGAACATAAACAAGCATTTCTTGAACATTGTTTGTAAACATTTTCGAACAGACCGTTAGACAACTTCTCAGACATTTCGATAAATTTTTATTTTTCTCTAAAATATTTTTCTCAGAAGTGATATAGAGTCGTTTGATATATTTAATCGTCTTTTTTATTTGGGCGAAATTTTTTTTGTAAATTGTAAATTGCTACAAAGTGTAACAATTTTGCTACACCCGAAAACATAGGTCTGCAAAAAAATTGCAGAATGCAAAGAGAATCTTTTTCAATGGTGTGCAAATTTTGCAAAGTTACAGAATTTTTAGTCGGACAATTTTTTCGGGTGTAGCAAAATTGTTACACTTTGTAGCAATTTACAGATTAAGTCTATCACTTACCGTTCAAAAGTCATTCAAATTTGCATGAATTGAAATGACGAATTGAAATTTACTGTACAGAGCCGGCCTGGGTAAAAGCGAAAATTTTTGCAAAATCGATATTTCACAAAATAGAATAGAAACTATAAGAAATTAAAAGGATTATAGATTTGTTCGTCACTACAGATTTATTTCACAAAATAGAGGTCACACTGTAGTATATCCATCAAACATGTTAAATTTTAATTGGAGCAAAACTTGGCAAATTGCATTTAAAAATCGATTTTAATGCTAGAAAATAAATTTTGATGATGAGCGGATGAGCAAGAATCTAAACTTGTCCCCTGTTAACCTACAAATTATTTTGTTTGAATAACTTTTTATATTTAAAAATTATAATTATTTTTGTTAATTGTCATTTAAATTTAATCTCTTGAATATTTTTGACAAAGTGTTAATTTTACTCAAATTTCAATTTTCTAAATTTTGCTCAAAAAAATAAAAAATTTAAATACGCAATTACTTGGACAGTGAATTTTTTGAAGACCAATCCTCTTTTCTTGGCATGTTTTTTAATGGTCTGCAAATTTGCACACCATTAAAAAAAGTCTAATTTAAATACGCAATTAAAATTGCACAATTTTTTGCAGACGTTGCCAAAAGGTGCAGCAATTTTTGCTTCACTGTGCAACAATTTTTTGCTACCAAAAATCCTTTTAAGTTCTTTGCTGAGCGATTTTTGTTGGTCGAAAAAAGGCAAAAAAAAGTTTTATTACTATTACAATTTACTATTTTCAATTTTATTTTTTCCAAAGTAATTTTAATTTAAATTGTAAATGGTAATAGTAATAGTAATAAAACTTTATTTTACCCGAAAAAATTGAAAAAAAGAAAATTGTCCAGGCAGATCTTATTTTATTTGAAAAATTGTCTATTAAATATACAAGTGTGATTGTCCATGGACATTTGCACAAGTTACAAGACCCGTTAATTTTTTTTCTTTGTGTCTTTTAAGTCGCTTTCAACTAATCCATGGTCTCAAAGTAACTGGTGTTTTAGACGCTGCTACAGAAAAAAAAATGAAATCACCACGTTGTAGTCTACCAGATTTTAGAGGTGACGGAAAAGTTGCATTCTTCAAAGCGTGTAAATAAACATTTGAATTTAACTCTACAAAAAAAAACTATAATTTAAAAATAATCAAAAGCTACTAAATGGTCGAAAAAAGATTTAACCTATAGAGTACTTAAAGAAAATCAAGAATTAAGAAGTCAAACACGTAGTATTATTGCAGAGGCATTTAAATATTGGTCTCAGGTTTCAGGATTAAAATTTACTGAAGTCAGTCGTAACACAAAAGCAGACCTATCAATTGATTTCGGCTCTAGAAATCATGGTGACAATTATCCATTTGATGGACCGGGTGGTGTTTTGGCTCATGCTTTTTTTCCAGAACACGGCGAGATTCATTTCGATGAAGACGAAACTTTTACCGATAAGAAAAAAGATGGTACTGATTTAAAAATAATAGCTATACATGAGTTCGGACATGCACTTGGTTTAGAGCATAGTTTAGTTCAAGGCGCAGTTATGAATCCGTATTATCAGGGCTATGATGAAAATTTTAAGCTTGGGAAAGATGATATTGATGGAATTCAATTTTTATACGGAAAACCTACAATTATACAAGCTCCAACAGCAAAAACAACAACTAAAACAACAACCAAGCCTACAACAAAATCAGCAACAAGGCCAACAACTACAAAAACTACATTAAAGCCAATTTCAACTACTAAAATGACTACTAAAGCTCAAACAAATAATAAATTCAATGATTACTTGCCTTGTCATATTCAAAAACAAGCAATTTTTCTCGGACCTGATTTTTCAACGGTTTATGCTAGTTTAGAAGACAACTATGGTTTGTTTAAGTTTGATCAAAAAGAACGTATTTGGAAAAGAGATAGAATGGATAATGTTTATCCAAGATTACCAGAAGATGCACGCGGAGGTGTAATTGATGATAAAGGAATTATTTGGTTCTTTTATGGTAAGTTTATTTAAATAAATGTGTTTTCTTGCTTAAAGATTTTAAGACTCAATTCACACATTTCAATACATCAATTCAACATTTAAACTAAGATAAAATTTTCTTTTTTGTACAACTTCATTAAACGATTCTGCAGTGGTTCTAATATAAATTTAACGTCAACCGTCAACCGTAACCCATGTTAATTCGGCTTAATTTTCAATTTTTAAGATGTTTGAGCTATGGTTACGGTTACGGTCAAAAGTTACGGTTGACGTTACATTTATATTAGAACCACTGTAACAATTTTTTTAATGCAAACACTCAAAAATATACATCTGCAAAAGGTTTGTAACAATTTAATAAAAATTTCTAGAAATGGTTTCTATAAAAATGGCTCTGTACAGTTAATTTCAATTCGTCATTTCGATTTATGCAAATTCAAATAACGTTCAAAAGTTATTTGGATATAAAAATTGATTTCTGAAAATATGATTAGAAACTAAGCAGTCTGAATAGATTTTATTCTTGAATTCTGGAACATTTCTAGGATTTTTCGATATTGTAAAGAAAGATATCCGTTAAAAGTAACGGGTTATGTTCGGCAAAAATTTTAACCTGAAAAAAAGTTGACTGAGTATGAGTTGTGAATAAAAAAATATTAAGTTAATTTCTAGAATGTTTTATATGGTTTATGCGGCATCTTATATGCATCTGACTATTCAAGTAATTTGTCGTCGTTCACTAAAGTTAAAATTAATTTTTTAAATCCTTCTAATTTAAAATCGTTTTGTCTTTCTAATGATATATTAATAAAAATTTCAACACTAACGATTCAAAAGCTATATGAAAAAAAAAACCTTAAAAAATGACCAATTTCTGAATTTTTTTAAAAATGAATAAAAATTGGAACTTAATTTATAACTTTTGATAGGAAAATTGTAGACTTCTGAAAATTTACTAGTAAAGAGTAAGTTTTAGCCTCTTTAAAATCGCATATTTAACTTTTTGTCATTAAGATCGAAAAAAATTTTACATTGAAAAATATCAAAACATAGTTTATTCAAGTCGGGATTTAATATTCTTTGATGGATAACTCTTATTTTAAAAAAAATCAATTTTTTTGAATAGTAAGATGCATATAAGATGCTGCATAAACCATACATAACATTCTAGAAATTTAATATTTTTTATTGACAATTCATACTGAGAATACACAATTAATATGCAAAATTTCATTTGTCTTCAATATTCATATCATACTTTTTTTCAGGTTAAAATTAGTGCAGAAAATTATGGTTCACCCAAAATTACATCTATAGACAATGAATGAATGAATAAAAAGTATTAATAAAATAAATTGGTCGTTCAGGGTAAGGAGAATCTAAATGGAAAAAGGATAAAAAGTACATTTTTTTCAGGGTAAGGGGAATAAAATAACTTCTAAATCTTTTCGTAGTAAGGTGCCCTAGTCTTTTTGAAAAACGATATTGCTTATTTTTATTAAATTCATTGTCTATACCTCCAAAGTTAAAATTAAATTTATTATTTTAAATTTTCAGAGATTAAAGAATACTATGTTTAAAGTGTTTATGAAAAAAATTACTGAGCTTTAAACACGAAAGAGTTAAATTTTTTCGATATTTTTTTTTCTACATTTTGTATTAAAATTAATGGACTTGCCATTCCATATTTATAATTGCTGAATTTTATTTTATATCTTTATTAATCCTTTTTTTTTTCAAGTAAATAAAAAATTCAGCTCTTAGAAAATTTAGAGTAGCTTCTCGAAAAAAACTAAAAATAATTAATAATATAATAAATTTTTATCTAGATAAAGATTGACCATTACTGATCCTAAAAACGAATTTTACGGATAAAAGAGTTCTTAATTTTAGAGCATCGGCATCAAACATAATGTAAACGAAAATTAAAAAATATTTTAAGCAAGAGAATACACTATTTTAATAAAAAAAGCTTTATTGAATATTTATTTTTTTTTTAAAGATTTTAAAGTATACGCTTATAATAGGAGGCAGATGTTACCAGGTTATCCAAAAATAGTTACTGACTTTTTGTATCCACGTCATCCTTATGCAGCTGCATTTAAAAATAAAAAATTTTACGTTTATAAGGTAATATTTCACTTTATCATATTTTCTTGTTTTTTTTCTCGATTCTTTATTTATTTAAAATAAAAAATTATAATAATAATTAAAAACTCCCTTAGAGTTTTAGAGAATTGAATTCTCTATCATTTAATGAGTTTAATTAAAAAATTAAATTAAACCGATTTTTAAAAACCAAAGTTAAAAATTAGTTAAATTCATTTTTCAATTTAATTTTTAGAAATTATTAATTTTTATTTAGGTTACAACCTTGTTTGAAAAATTCCTTGGAAAAAGCGCTTTTTACACACTCAAAAATCCAAAAAAATATTTCGATTTGATATCATTAATATTCAAGGTAAAAAAATTAAATCTTATTTTTTTATTTTTAGAATTGGCTCTCATATGAATTCGATGTTGAGAAGCTCAAAGTAACAAATATTCATCGTTCTGGTACGATATTTCGAGGCATACCATTGCACATTGACGCGGCTTTTCGGTACAATGACATTTACTATTTTTTCAGCGATTCAAAGTAATTTTTTATAGAATTTTATCTATGAAGTAGGGTCACAAAATAAAAACATCAGATGCTTGTTATTTTTGGTACAAATGTACATTAAGATAGGGAAGCAGGGCCTTATATTGCGAGTAAAGAAGCGTTAAGTTTAATTTTCAAAAAATGAAACAAAAAAAGTTAAGTTTTATTTGCATTTTTATTATTTTTATAAACATGTAATTTTTTTAAGAAAATACATGAATATTTTTTTTCTATGTGTATAGTGTATTGACGATTTACGTCCAGAATTTTTTTAATAACTATTCAGTATTTGTTTTTTATTCATATCTGCCTTTGCTTAATATGCTCGTCCGGCACCGCTCGTTCCTCGCAAAAAATACAATTTATTATCTTTAATCGATTTAATTCAATTTGTTTCGAATAGTAATTTGTTACCATACATTGGTTACTATTAAAATTTTTACTAAATATTTAAATCAGGATATTGTCACTAGATACTTAATTAAAGAAACTGCCTTTAAAGTAAAAAATAAAAAAGTTCTTATTGAAATTTGTTCCCATGATAAATATCTATTAATAAAATTACCTTATTCGGTAATATTATGTATAAAGATAAGTACAGATTCTTCTTAATCTAATTAATAATGACTAAGGGATATTTTCAAAAATAAAATGTTGGTGGTTAGAGAATATTGCCAAGTACCGAAAAGTATTTTTTGGTTTTAGATAGAGCGAAAATACTTATTGATTTGTTAAATTATCCAACTTAATTTTTAGGTTCTAAAAAATTAAAGACTTCACCTCGCACAATATAAAGTTGTAAATTTTCAAATGCATCCTTTAAACAATCTATTAAATTATTGTTATTAGGTATCAAAAAATATATCATCAATCTATCTTACGTTTTTGAATTTCTGAAAAATTGCAAACATAAATTCAAAAAAAATTTGCAATAAAAATTGAAAATTGATTTAAATTTTATGTAGCCTAATTTATAGTACAATCGGAATGAATTACAGTACAACGCAGAAATAAGTTAACGAAAACACGAACAGAAACAGAACACTGTTCGAACAGAAACACAACACTGATCGAACAGAAACACAACACTGATCGAACAGAAACACAACACTGTTCGAACAGAAACACAACACTGTTCGAGCAGAAACAAACACTGTTCGAACAAAAACAGACAGTGTTCGAGCAGAAACAAACACTGTTCGAACAAAAACAGACAGTGTTCGAGCAGAAACAAACACTGTTCGAACAAAAACAGACAGTGTTCGAGCAGAAACAAACACTGTTCGAACAAAAACAGACAGTGTTCGAGCAGAAACAAACACTGTTCGAACAAAAACAGACAGTGTTCGAGCAGAAACAAACACTGTTCGAACAAAAACAGACAGTGTTCGAGCAGAAACAAACACTGTTCGAACACAAACAGACAGTGTTCGAGCAGAAACAAACACTGTTCGAACAGAAACAAACACTGATCGAACACGATTGAAACAAAAACAAATAAATTTTTTTTTTGGATACATTTTTTTCTGTCAGGAATGGGGACTTGAACGCGGACACTTAAATGAATTAGTTTCGCTAACTAATTTAAAATTCCAGATCCCCCATCCAACGAATCGAACTTTATGGCCATCGCCGGCCTCAAATAGAAACACAAAAAAAAAAACAAAAATTGAAAAAAATTTAATTTTAATTTCGCTCTTTATTAAAAAAAAAATCATCTATCCTCAATTATTTATAAAACGAGATAAACCGACTTTGTGACAAAAAAATAATTTTTTTAAATTTTTGTTTTGCTTCAAACATGATCGAACAGAAACAAACACTGTTCGAACAAGATCGAAAACAGTGTTGGAAAATGTTCGAACCCGTGTTGAAACATGTTCGAACACGTGTTGGAAAATGTTCGAACACGTGTTGAAACATGTTCGAACAGGTCGTTAACTTATTTCTGCGGTGTACTGGATATTAGTATAAAAGGAACTAAAGTCCCCTGAAAATAAAATAGAATCTTTAGGAAAGAATTTTTTATTGTGTTTTAATTGTTGTGAGTCCTGTATGTAAAAATCATAATTTTCGTATTTTTCATTGGTTTTTCTCAATTCTAATGGATTTCGAAATATAGAGTACAAATTAAAAAGTGTTTTCTTTTCCTTTCCTCTTCCTCGACTATTCTTCAACTCCTCCTCTTCTTTTCCTTTCCTATCTCAGGAAAGGAATACGTTATAAAATATTAGTTTTTATTAATTGTTTCTTCAGAGGAAAAGTTGAGAAAAAGGAAAGGAAGAATCGAGGAAGAGTCGAGGAACAAATTGCGTACAAGTTAGTTTTAATGTGTACTGTACAAGGCACGCTACGCAAACAGAATGATGGTTTTATCCATTTTTGTAAAGACCACAAAGAATCAGAATAATTTTTAATAAAACATATTCATTTTTTTAAAGTTATTACAAATTTGATGAAAAAACTGGAAAAGTAATTGATGGATATCCGAAAGAGACAGCAAAAGACTGGATTTTATGTAAAAAATAATATATATTTAAAATAAACTTTTAAAAAATTTTTTTTTTCTTATTTAAAAAAAAAACATTAAATTAGCTGCTTTATCCTTATAGGGTTTAGATCTTTTTTTGTCGGCAAAATAAAATATGTTCAAAATATTTTTAATTGCGAAAATATTGTTCTAAATAGCTAATTTACGGACTTGATAATTTGTCGTTAAAATTAATCAGAAATTATTTATCTAAAAGATCTCAAATAATAAAAGAATATTAAAAATGATCTCAATTTTGAGTGGACATTTTTTTTATAATCTAAAAATTTATTGAAAAGGCCTTAAAACTCTTCTGTTTAGTTCAAATAGGTTTGACTCACTAAAAGATAATCTTAAAAGAAGTATTGAAAAATTAAAAGAATGATTTTTTAAAAAATTCTTTACATTAATTGGAATAAAACTAAAATTATGTTCAGTACTAGGAGAATAGGTTTTACCAATCAAACGAAGCATGTAAATTAGAAAATTATTTTGAAATGAAAACATTAGCCGTTAACGTACCGCTTGTCGATTTTTCGAGATATCAAAAAATTGATAAAATTTTTGAATTTCTCGCCAAAATGTATGTTAAGTACCAAAAAAAGAAATCTAGTTATTATTACATGTAATTATGAACGAGAGTTTACGGTATATGAATTCCAAAAATTAGTTTCTTGCTAATCACCTAGATCTTGTTATTGATTCATTATATAAAATTTCGACATTATAACTTAAAATTTTATTATTAAAAATATTTTTTGAGTGTTTTTTAACCCTAGACATTTTATGTGGGGTGCAATCTAACCCCAGATTTTTTGTTCAATAATTTTTTTTCTCTTAATAAATAAATATTACCATTAAAAGGATTTTAAAATTCTGTAGAGTGGTTTTTAAGAAAAATGAAAAAACCCGTTTTTATCCGGATTTTTGATAAAATCTTTAATTATTTTTCCTTTAAAAATATACACAAAAAACAACATAACAAGTCTAGGGTTAAATAAAAAAACTAGTCAAAAAAGATGAGAAAAGTTTAAATTTACAAAATTTGTTTTTTATAAAACATGGTTGGTAACATTTCGGACGGTTTCAATCACGTCCAAACAAGCTCATTTTAGCTTTTTAATTTAAATCAAATCTTTTTTTTATGAGACAAACCAATTTTTCTTCTTTACAAATTCATAAGAAAAAATTTCTAAACGAATTGAAATAATCATAATCGAATCCGATAAAATCAATAGGTATTTTTTTGTTTTGTATTATTTTTGATTTTAAATCATATCTAAAATGAGATGTAAAGCCATTTGAATATTTTACATAAAATTTTTTTGATGGAATCAAACTAATGTTATTCTCGTTAAAAACATAAAAATCTCTTTTAGAAAAATGTGTCGAAACTGTGTAGGTTCTATTTGTGTTATGAATACATTTTCCTGTTTTTTTAAAACGCATTATATAAAACCTATCAAATAAACCAGTTGTTTTCTTGATATCATCCACAGTTTTATTTCTAAAGAGATCAACTATTTCCTCTTTAAGCTTACATAAAAAATAACCATATTCAAGACCATTTTTATTCGATATGGTTATTGTAAAATTGAATGGAACATCGGCTATTTTTGAATTAAAATTTTTTAAAATATTAATTTCTAATGATCTTCTACGAAAAAATATTTTTGGTTCATATTTGAATTGATTCAATTTATTGCATAAAGAATCAATTAAATCCATATTGAGATAGACTTGAGTTGAAAAATGAGTACAATAATTTTTAACATTCTTTTTATTAAAGTCTTTAATAAAATTCATAATATTTGATTGTTCTATAATTTTTGTTTCTCTTAAATCAAAAACAGGAATTTGTTTGATTTTAGAATAAAAATCGCCTTCAATTGTTTCCATTAGAAGATTCATATTTACATGAATATCGGACCCATAAGAAAATTCAGTATAATTTTTTGGAAAAATAACTTCATCTCTATCCAAAATGGCGATATATTTATATTTATCAGCATTTTGCATATAGCATTCATTTATTAAAATCTCATTTATCAAGTCCATTTTAATGTACATTATTTCACCAATGTATTCGAATTTATTAAAATATTTAAATTTGAGTTCATTAATTAAATTAGGTAAACATTTAACTTGAGAAATAGTTAACAAATCTTTAGATTTAGTAAAAAAATCCAGTAAAAATTTATCATTGTGAGAATTCATATAGTACGAATGTACTCGATCATAACCGCTTAAATTATTTAAATTTAACCAAAATGATAAATCTTTCATATAAAAATATTCGTCTTTGACAATCATTTTAGAACATATTAAACATTTATCAAGTTTATTTGTATTTAAGATTTTTTTAATGTTTAATCTGAGTGGTTTATTTAATTTTGAAGTTGTAAATTTCTCTTGCAGTTCTGCAAACATTTCTAAATTAGTAAAATTCTTGATTCCTAGACTAGCAAGGAAAATTTTCAAATTAAATTCAGCATCTAATTGATTGTATACGAAAGATTTATTATAAATATCAGCTATAATATTGGTTATTTTTAAATTTCTTATCCAATGGTTTATTTCTTTCATACTTTCGCCATCGAAATTAGCTTTTATTGTCACATAGATATCAAATTTTAGAGAATATGACACTGGTTGAATAAAATTAAGTGTAATTAAATTTAAGTCTTCTATATAAAAAGATGCATTTTTTTTGAAAAAAACACTATAGTCTTTTAAAGTAACCCAATCGCCGTTTAATTCACAATCATCGTCAATATCTTTATTAGGATTATGATTTGTTGTACCATCTTGATATAATAATAACAAAACGCCTAATACTGCCACATTAAAAACTCCAAATATGTAAATTTCTAATAGAAAATTCTTGTAAATCATTTTTTATTCTAATTAAAAATATCCTCGAAAACATCCAATCTTCAAGAAATTAAAAAAATATATATATAAATATCATTATTAAATTATATAAAATAAATTCAGAAAATCAAGCTTTGTAAAATAATTTGTCCAAAAGTAATTAAATTTTTTGAAACTAGTTTTGTTTATGTAATCGAAAAAATCTTGAATTTTTATTTTAAGGAAACAATAATTGAAATGAATATCAGACACCACTTTTTTAATGATCCTTTTGTATAATCATAAATAAAATTTTCTAATGGTTCATTTTTTTACGCAATAAAGAAACTAAAATCATTTTTAATTTAAAAAATGACAAAATTAATAACACTGTTTTTTTACTTATTCTAGTTCAAGAACCTAATTAACTTCCTGGATAGTTTAAAATCTTTTGAACCTTTGGTCATTCAAAAATTTTTAAGAAACAAGCTCTGTGCCATAAATTTCAATTGATTAGAATTCATCAGGATTTTATATGACCCTATAGTTTTTTAAATTTCAAAATTGTAACAAATTCTTTAAGAAGAATGAGTGCTTTGATTTATTTTTAATCCAAAATTATCTAAAATCAAGAGCGGTATTATTTTTTACATCAAAGTTTTGAGAAATTTACTAAAATATTTTTATTTTATAATTCTCTTGATAAAACAAAAATATTAAAAGTTATAAAAAAAATACGAAATTTTTGCTTGAGAGTGGTTTTAATAAAAGTGTAACTTTAACCGTAACCCTAAACCCTAAATGCTATGAAAAGCACTTGCTTTGAAATAAAAGCTACCGTTACCATGCCGTGAGAATAGCCTTACCGTTACCTTACAATTGATTTTAACTTTTCTAACGATTGGATCAAAATTTTTTTCACATTTTCCTCGAACAAAATTTTCTGAAAAAAGATGAACAAGTTTTTTCAATTAACTTCTTTTTAAAAGCTCTTTTATTTTTGAATTTGTTGAGATTTAATAATAATAAAGGCTTGCTTGTACCGCTTCGTGTTTTAGAAATACAAAATTTTTTTAGCTAAGCCAAACCAAATCTCAAAAAATTAAAAAATAAAAGAACCTTTAGAAAGAAGTTTATTATTGAAAAAACATTCTTAATTTTTGTTCGACAAAATTGTGAAAAAAATTTTGATCCAATCGTTAGAATATTTAAAATCAATTGAAAGGTGACGGTCACGGTAACGGTACACTCACGCCTTTATTTAAAAGCAAGTGCTGTATGATCTTAGAAAAGAACTCGTCAAAATCTATAAGAAAATGTGTTTTTCTATATGGGTGTCTCGGTGAAAATAAGGGGGTGTCTTTATTCAATTTAAAAAAAAAAATAAAAAATTTACACTAAAAAGCAAACAAATATTTCTTTTTGTAGCTTAAGAGCTCCTCTGCCTTATATGAAAGTGAGTTTTTGATAAAATAGTTAAGATAAATAAAAAATATCCAGGTATTGTTTTTAAAAAAATTGGTTGGTATTGTTTTTTCAAGGGTCCCAAAAACTATTCTATTCTTTTTTTATAAATTTTATATTAGTTTAAATTAGTACCAAAATACACTAGTGTTAATTTACCTTTAGTACAAAATGTATCAAGTACTAATTCATAGTATTAATTTACTATAGGACTAGATTACCTTAACCAAAATTATTTACTTTATTTTTTTCCCTCTGTAAATTTTTTCATAAAAAAATAATCAAAAATTGTTCAATTTCGTTCATTTATTGCCCAAAAGAATATGGATAATATTAATCGAGAAATACAAATAACAAGCAATTTTTTACTTATTTTCCAAAAATAAGCGAAAACAGTTATTTTCCAAAAATAAGCGAAAACAGTTATTTTCCAAAAATAAGCGAAAACAGTTAAAAGTTCGCATAGTGTTTTTTTATTAAACTCTAAGCATCAAAAAAGAGAAGAAGACCCATAAGATGGCTTAGATAATTAGGTGATTTTTTTTTGCAATTTGTAACTAAATTTTCTATAAAAGGGATTTAGACCTAAATTTTCATAAAAAAGTTATTCTTTTTTGATAAATAGTCGTTCGGTCATTTAATTTTAAAAGTATCCAGTTAGTTGCTTAAATGGTAAAAAAATAGCTAACATTATTATATTTAAAATTTTTCAGTGCACCTTTAAAAAATATTGTGAGCAAATGTTTGGTTTATTTTAGGGTTAATTTATAAGAATAGAAATATTTATTATCAGGAACTGTTGATAATATATATGTTGTTACATGAATTTTAATCAAAATTTATAAATCTTATTTTTATTGAAGTCTTGTTGTATAATAACGGCTAAATTCGGTAGACTTTTTGAATAAATATTTTATTTTAAGCTTTTTGTAGACTTGGATAAATTTAAAAAATTAAATTAAGTCAAACTCATGTTGTGTTTTTTAAAAAAGCAGTTTTATTTTTAATTTTGATTTTCAAATTTTAAAATAATTGTTCCCTTACCTCGCCTTTCTAATTCCATGTAGAAAGCGGAAATTCGCTTATATCTCATACATTTATAAGTTTGAATTTTTTTCGTATATGCGGTACTAAAACTGAATTTTCAGTATTAAGTCAAATGATGATATTAGGATCTTTAAGGAATTTCAAATAATTCTAGGTTTTTATATAAGTTTTCAAGTGAGTTAGCTTTGAAACAACTGTTTTTCTTAGATTTTGAAGGTAACGTAAATGCTCGATTTTTATGACATGTCATTATTCCAAATAGTGACATGTCGTTATATATCGAACAGTGGTTGAAAAAATCGATCTATGACATGTCATAAAACCCGAAAATAGGTCTTTTTTCGAGAAATTGGTAACCATTTTTATGACATGTCACAAATATAGGAAATAAAGGGAAAAATGTATATTAAATTGGGCAATCAGATATATAAAAAAAATAAAAATTAAAATTAAGGTACATAATATAAATATTAAATTGGGCAGGAAAAAAAGATAAGAAAATTACTTACCTAAATTTTTTAAAATAAATAAAAAAAATTAAAATAAATTGGTGTGAGTTAAATTTAAAAATTTATTTTTTATTTTTGAGATAAGGAACGGTCATGTGAAAAACAGAATTTAAAAAAAAAGTGTGTGAAAATTAAAAATTAACAATCCTCTATTAGGGATTAATTTTTTTTAAAACGTTCTCTTTTCAAATAATTGAATATTTAAACTTTTTTTATTTTTCGAAAAATATAACAAAACAAACTGGTGTTATATTGAGTAAAACACCTAACTAACCCAGCTTGTGGCCGTCGAAACGCTACTTTAATTTAATTTACTTTAATTTTATACTTTCTCCAAAATTTGGAGGTTAATTCTATTCAATAAATAAATAAATAACAAAACAAAAATTGATTTAAATTAAAAAAAAATCAAAGAAATAATAAACTAAGCGGATAAATTGATTAAGGTTTTCCGAAATAATTGATCGATTGGGTAAGTTATTTTCTTTATTATATAATATTTGTATATTTTCTCTTTTTTTTTACTTTATTTCCTATATTTCTGACATGTCATAAAAATGGTTACCAATTTCTCGAAAAAAGGCCTATTTTCGGGTTTTATGACATGTAATAGATTGATTTTTTCAAACACTGTTCGATACATAACGACATGTCATAAATATAGGGTATCCTATAATAATGACATGTCATAAAAATCGAGCATTTACGTTAATATCTAAACACCCAAGTCAATTGCACAACAAGACAACCTTCTGGTCTAACTCTTAAAAAAAGGAATATTTTTAGAGGGAAATTTTTAAGAAAGAAAATACAAATAAAATCCTATAAATCCTATAAATTTTTATTTCTGTGAAAAATATTTAAAATAATTTTTGACATCGTATAGAACTGAAATAAATTTCAAGGAACTTTGGAAAATATCTGTATCTGATTTTATATTTTTAATATTTTTTTAGCTATGTTTATTTAAATTTAATAAGCTTTATGTTTAACAGCAAACTTAAACAAAAAAATTGATCAAAAGAAGCTAGGTTAAGCTTTCATGGAAGTATATTAAAACATAGAAAAAAAATAATATAGAAAAAGAAAATATAAAAAACCAAAAATATAGAATAAAGAAAATGTAGAAAATTGTAAAAAATATAGAAAAATAGGGTCTAGTGGGTAATGTGAACAATTGTTCACGAAAAAATGTGACCATAGATATCAAGTCTAGAATGTGAACATTTTGGTCACATAATTTCTGGTCACAAAATTGGTGACCAAACTCTAGTCACAAAAAAGAAAAATTGTTCACAAATTTTTAGATTAAAAAAAATTTTTTTCTATTTTACATTTTCAAAAATTTTTAATTGTGTAATTTATTTTTTTTAGAATAATTTCTAATGTTAAATTTTGTAATAAAATTGCCCAATTTAAGAAAAAAAATTAAAATAGAAAAATATTTTGAAAGGGTCATGGAGGTATATTATAAAATAGAAAAAAAATTAATATAAAAAGAAAAATATGTTTAATTTGACTATAAATTACTTTAAAATTTTTTTAAAAAGCCTTTTTGTAGTAATTAAATCTACCTGAATCAAAAATTTATTGTATTCGATATTTTCTTCTATATTTTTTTTGATTTATTTATGAAAAAATGTGATTTATTTGAATTTTATTTACTTCTTTAACTTGAATTCATAATTTTAATAAACTTTTTTTCGTGAACGTATAAAATTATTGTTCACAAAAAATAAAAAATGTTCACCAAAATTTTTTTTATTTTTTAAATAAAAATAAATGGTCACCAATTATGTGACCAAAAATGATGTGAACATTTTGGTCACATCCTCGACTTGATACTCATGGTCACATTTTTTGGTGAACTTTTGTTCACACTATCCACTAGACCCGAAAAATAATATATAGTCAAATTTTTAACTTAAAAATATTTTTTAAAAAAAGCCGCCAAAAAAATCCAAATTTATTTTTGTGTAATACGTCTACCGTTTAATTTACCTGAATCAAAAAAAATAATTACTAATTAATTGTTTAAATAATTTTCATATTAATTTTTAGTAAGATATTAATTAAAAGAAAATTCAAAAAAATTTTTTTTTCTGAATTTTAAATAAAAATTTGGGTGCACTATAGTATCTCCCCCAAAAGAAAAAATGGTCAAATTATATATCAGCTTGTAGATCTCGACGAGCTGATCACGAATATAATATTTTCTAGTTGCACCGATGTTTCTTTAAGAAGCTATGGGCCTTAAAAGCGACGAAAATAGCATTTTTCTAACTTACAAAAACAGAGAATTTTATCAAACTTATAAAATGTTCAAAAAAAAATTGAAAAACTAAATTAAGTTAAAGAATTCTAACCATAAAATTAGCCATATTTCGGCTTTTGACGAGGCAAAGCCGAGTCAAATGGCAAATTAGGGCTAATTTTAGGGTTAGAATTGTTTTAACAGAATCAAAATAATTGTGAAAATTAGGGTTAAGGTTAGGGGATAGTTAAGAGTTGATTTTGATTTATTTATTTTTTAATTAAAATGCAAAAAAAATTTTCCAAAAAGATGATTTCAAATTTTTTAATTGTTTTATTTATTTAGCTTACTCCCTCGTTTAAATCAATTAAAATTATTATCTTTTTATATTTTTTTATATTCTTCACAGGAGAGACAAACAACGAATTTTTTTTTGAACTTTTTTTGACCCTAATTATGTTTAAAATATTTCTTGTTCTTAAATGTATTATATATTTCTTAAATAAAAATAAATTTAAAAAAAAAAAACTTTATTATCTGACAATATTGAATAAATTTAAAAAGAATAAATATAACAAACAATATAGATCATTTTAATCGGTATGAAACTAAAAAAATACCCAAAAGATATTTAAAGAATAAAAAACAATAAATTGTTATGATATTAGAAAACAAAATAAAATATTTTCAAAAAAATTTCACAAAATAAATTACAACAAAAAAAATATATATTTATTAATAAAAAATCAACAATAAACAATAAATTTAATACAAAAATATAAAGAATAATTTTAATAAGAACTAATAAAAAAGTAATTTATTAAAATTAATAAAAAAATATTTTTATCTTCAATGGTGAACTGAACATTAACAACCGAGAATAGAGAATTTAAAATCGTTGGACCAATACAGATAAATATAATCAAGATTCTATCTTTCAAAGCAAGAAGGTTGTTCGATTGTGATATGAGCTATTCATTGTTTCTTTGGGGCAAGATTAAATACAACCAGATACATACAAATGTTAAATGAAGACTTTAGTGGATATAGTTGATCTACTTTAGATCCAAAGTCAACAGTCAACCGTCATTGTCACCGTAAACAGTCAACTTTCAACTTTTCTGTTTTTGCTTTTCAGAGTTATTTTTTGTAATTCCAGTAAAGAAACATAAATTCTAGAAATAATAATTAAATTTTGAAATTCTGAAAAATCAAAAAATTAATGAAAAATTTCACAAATTTTTTTACTGCTAAATTATTAATTCGAAATAACTTTGTTACCGGTTAATAAAACCACAACATATCCATTTATTTGAGTTAAGTAATGCTATAAAATGTACACGTAAGTGCTTTCATCAGAGATTAGATTCCTCATAAGCATACAAGAATATACTTGTCAGCATCCCGAAGCTTTTAGATTCTCAGATACATGACAAGAATATGCAAGATTAGCATATCTATTCGCATCAGCTTAGACGCTGATATCTAAATAAATGTTTTTTTGATAACAACTTAAAAATGTTATTTATACGGTCATATTCAAGTTCTTTTCAGAATTTAAAACCTGGGATGTTGTTTAATTATGATAAATTAAAAAACTATTTTAGTTCAAATCTTCGTAAGCTTAATTCGTAGAGAAGGTAGAAAATTGTCAGCTAAACGAATAAATTTGTTACCAAAATAACATTTTTTAGATATTAACACTTAAGCTGATGAGAAGAAATATGTAAATCTTACATATCTTGTCATGTATTTAACTCTCATCCGTCAAAAGCTAATTTACAATCATAAAAGACCAAGCCTGGTCATTGAAATTTTTTTTAAAAAATATTAAATAAATTAATTATTTAACATTGTTTGAATATAAAAATTAAAAAAATTTTCTCATGATTTTAATAACTAAATATATATAAAGTTAATTAAACTATTAATTAAATATTGAAAATCTTCTAATGTGAAAACACTGTTGAATATATTTATTTAACTGGTCGAAAATTTAGGTTACCTGAAAAATGCACATACCCCCCTAAAATTGAAAATGCACATGGGGGTGTATCTCGATCATTTAATGAGATATGTTTATTTTTTTTTTGCCAAAAAATTTCTCTCTCTTAGTGCTTTATATTGAAACATTAAACATGCCGAAATTTTTTTATTAAACATAAAAATTTCACAATAAACATGTTTCTTATGATAAAGGCACACACTCACTTTTTTCGATGAATATTACTGAAAAAAATCGAGAAACAAATTACTTAGGCTAGATTTGACCTGAATTCGATTTTTGAGGTCAAATTTGAAAAAAACGTCTTCAATTTTATGAAAAATCAAATTAACTTTTTGAATGAAATTTCAGTAACTAGTTTTTTTAAAAAAAAGTAAAATTTAAATTGCGAAAAACTTATTTCTATAAAAATAAAGTAAGAAAAATTGATTTTTAAGCTCAGAAATTAAAAAATTTATAAGATTAATCATTTTTAAAGAAATTCTTATTAGTTTGATAGTATTAAATAAAAGGCTACGAATTATTTTAGTATCTTATTTTTTTATTTCAGTAGGTGTCGGCATGTTTAATGGTTCAATATAAAGCACTAAGAGAGAGAAATTTTTTGGCAAAAAAAAAATAAACATATCTCATTAAATGATCGAGATATACCCACATGTGCATTTTCAATTTTAGGGGGCTATGTGCATTTTTCAGGTAACCAAAATTTATTATTTCAACTTTTAAGCTTATTCTTTTCTTTTTTCAATTATTTGAGACATTTGAAGCGAAAATAAATCCCATCAAATAAAATTTTTTTGAATTATTTTTATTTTTTTAATAATTTTAATAGTGTCAAAATTGACCAACTTTGGTCTTTAACGTAATAACGGGTCAATATTGACCCACCTTTGAACGGATAAGAGTTAAGAAGCTAGAAATTTCAAGATGCTAACTATATTTTAGAATGTTTGCAAATTTTAATGTTCATAAAAATTAATTTTAACGTTATTATTTATTAAGAAAACAATTAGATAATTAGCACTTGATAAAGTTTTTTATAAATTTTCAATTTGCTTTTAATAGCAATTTTTTGAACAAACCTTTAAAAGACAAACCTAGGTGTAAAAACCGAAAGAGATTTATCAGCTTTATTTTTTTTGTGATTTAGCGATTTCGAATATTTATCTAATTTCGAATATTTATTTAAATTAAAAATCTAAATCGATTGATTTCACTGTCAGAATCTTTAATGTCGAATAATCATTAAAAAGCTAAAATAGTCGAAATATATTACCAAAGAAATATTTTTTTTTGAAAATTAACTTAAAGATCTGAACTTTAAAGCCAAATATAAGTCTTTTCTTTATGTAGGTGCATCCATTCGCCTGTTTTTGTTAAAAATGGGTGGTGGGTTTTTTTCAGGTATCCGAATTTTCTGATTTTGCTAGGAAAAATAAACGTTCATAATTTTTTGTACTAGTTTAAAAATACGAAGTAACTTCAATTTATGTTTTCAACTTCAGATTTTGAAATAACTTTTCTAAAAATTTTAATTCAGTTGTGTTGGTCATATTTGGGGGTGTTTGGAGATGAATAATTAAAATATGTTTTTGAAATATTTAATGCAATAAAAACTTAAAAAATATCCTTAAAATGGCCTTTAATTAAAGCTTTTTAAACGCGGAACTTAATATTAAAATAATAATACTGCTAATAAATTAAATTCGGTTTTTTCATCATGTTGTTCTTTTTTAAGAGCACTTTCGGGTATTATATCCTTCCTGCAACTTTTTGCAATTTTTGTCTTCTCTTGTAATAAAAGACAACATATTTTAAACTTAATCACTAATTTCTCAAGTGAAACTTAAAAAATTAAGAGAAAATTGCAGATTCTCTTTTATTCCTTTTATCAATCGCTTTCTTTTCTCATATCTCAAAAACTCCATCTTTCTCAAAAGATTTCATAGGCGATTTCGTCATGGGTCCTCAATCAATACAAGTTTTATCTTCATATTGCGCGAATTCAATGTAAACACTCCGGAATTTTAAAAGAAATGCAATTTTATTTCAGCCAATCAACTAAAATTAAAAAGAAAAATGTATGTTAGGTACACTGTTAGCATTAAAAGTAAAGAAAAATTTACATTTAAATGATTTTAGTAAAAATTTTGTTTAGAATTTACCAATTATGTTATGTTCTTCTTTATTCAAGTATCGAAATTTCGAAAATGGTCAATTAAGTTAAAAAGGTTTTAATGGTGCTTGTATTGGTGCTTTTAAAAGATTACAGGATGGTGTGCATCACAGATTAATCACTAGTTCTTTAACGTCAAATGAAGACTTTAATTATTCATCTAAAGATTTAGTATATGTTGTGTTTAGATTATTTATTTTATGTGATTTTGAGATTTTTAATTCGGATGCCATACGTATCTTATCATATTTAATAGAAAAAAACCCAATAATTTCAGATAGTCCTAAATTGAAATCGGATGAAATTGATCAATTAATTTTAATTAAAAATAAGTGTATTGAAAATTTTTCTACAGTTGAAGATGCTTTCGGAGTTAGTGATACTCAAGCTTCTATTCCTAATTTAATTCCTGATGTCGTCCCAGATGTTAATACTATTCAAAATGAAAATTCAAGTGATAATAATGATGGTAACCAATCGGTAAATATAACTTTAGATAAATCATTTTTTGAGGAGTCTTTAAATAAATTAAGACTTGAATTTGAATCTCAACTTAATCAATTAAAAATTCAAAATAATGACCCTGAATTATATTTAACATCTGAACGAATAAGAGTGTATGAAGTTAAAATTAAGCACTTATTTAATAAAAAGTTAAGGAATGAAAAGAATATTTGTATTTTACAAAAACATATTGAAAAAAATGATGCTCCCAGTCAATTATATCATATGAATTTTCCTGAGCCATTTCTCAAGCATAATGCTAAATTTGTGTCAGATTATAATGATTATATTTCACAAAGTCAAAAGTACATTATGAACCTGGCAATCAAACATTTAAACGATGAAATTAAAATTTTGGAAAAAGATCTAAAGTTTTTTAAGAAAAATTTAGTAGGATGTGTAGACTCAGTTGAAGAGTTTGTAAATGATATAGAGACCAGCAAAAAATATTGGTTCTAGTAGTTTTAGATTTTCTAGAAATTTCGATCATAGTGAAAACTCTCGTAGATCTAGTTCAAATAAAAGGAATCAAAGTATAAATTCTAGAACAGATAATAATAAGAATTTAGAAAATTTTTGAAAAAATAAGAGTGTTAATTATATTATTATTATTATTATTATTATATAATAATAATAATAAAAATAATAAAATTTAATTTCATTAGCTGTTTGTCAGAAGTTAGTTGAAGTGCCTATAAAGTATATTAAGAATCCGGTTGCTGCTAAAGCTAAAGTTGGTCGAAAGGCAAAAGCCAAAAAATGTTTAGAAAAACAATAGTGGATAAAAATTATTTTGTTTAGTGTTTAGTTATTTTTTTACGAATTAATTATAAATGACTTAAAAAAATATAAAGTAAAAAGAAATAAAAATTGATTAATTATTTACAGTGAATTAATTTAGTAAATAAAAAATTATTTCATACAAAAACTAATTATTATTTAACAATATTTTTGGCAGAAAGTAATTATTTCTCAAATACAGGCAATATTTTCTCTTTTAAATTTATGATTTTGTAAATAAGATTTTTGAGATATAACTTGATATCACAGACTATATTTATGATAAAAGTTTAAAAAAATTGTCTCGTGTTTTTAATTTTGCGTTCAATTGAGCGTTTTTCACCTAACTTCATAAATATCTCTTAGATTTATCATTCTTTATCTAAAAATATAATTCTTATAATTCTTTTTAAATATTTTGAAATTAATCTGTTTTTTCAAAATGCTTCGCCTTAAATAAGCATTTCATCTAATTTACTTTTGACTATATTTTTTTACATCTAAAAGTAAAATAATCTATCTTTAAAATAAATCTCCTTTTTACTAAATTATTTTTTACATTTACATTAAAAAATTTGTTTGATTTCGAGCAATATTTTTTTGATGATTCATCAATAAGACAAACACGTTCCTTAAATGTTGATTTTTAGCTAAAATTTTAAATTTAATTCTAATAGTGTACGCATGTAATATTTTTTTTTCTGAAATCGCAATATTTTAATATCCAATAACCGGCGATATCCCTCAATATATTAATAAATATTATTAAAACAATTTTATGTAATATTAATAAATTTTTAGTACTTTAAAAAAATAAAAAATAAAAAAAAACAATAATATTTAAAAAAAGCCTAGACAAAATTTCAAGAGCTTTAATTTTTAAATCTTTACAAATTAACATTTCTCCTAGTAAATTTAACAAATATTTTAGCAAAATGTAGTTAAAAATATTTCAATCTAATTTCAAAAATTAAATTTTTTTTGGACTAATTATTTTAAAAATTCTGTTTTATTAAAAAACAAATAACCAAGTACCATTTGAGAAGCTTCATTTTTTATTTTTATTTGCACGCATGCTTTGTATCGTCTAATACCAAGCTCTTTTCGTACACATTCTTTTTTATGATATAAATGATACAAACCTGGAGTGATTGCACGAAATAAATCGTATCCTTTGCTATAAAATCTTTCAGCTAAATAAACATCTTCACCGCCCCATCCTCTTACTCTTTTATATTTACCGAATCCACCAATATTAAGATAATCTTTTTTGTATAAACACACCATTCCATACCCCGATTCACGCCTTAAAGAAAAAATTATTTATTGATGAGTTTATATAATTCCGTAAATTTTACGAAATATACGAAAATCGGAACAACACTGCATGTGCTGTTCTCGCAATTTCTTTTTAGATTAGATTTTTTATTTTATTAATTGCTGTTTTAAATTTGAAAAAAACTAAATTTTTTTCATGGCGAATAAAAAAAAGGATAAATCACATAAAAAACAGAAAGATTGTGAAGGAAAGTCAAAACTTGAGCTCAAGTTTGAAGAATTAAATTCTTTGGAAAAAGCAATCAAAAATTTCTGAAGAGCCCATTGTTTTTAGACCTCGGTTAAAAATATCCATACATAATAATTTTCATAGCTCTTAAACGAAAACTATTTTCAAAACTTAAATAAATTAAACATCAAAATGCTTTGATCTTATAAATCTCAGCTGAGTTCAAATGAAATTTTTTGAGACAACCTTTTGTTGGTATTTCTGTACTTTTTGCAATAATTTTACAGTAGATCTTTATAAAATGTAACGTCAACTGACTGGGCTGTGAGAATTTCTGTTACAAAAATTTATTATATAAAAATATAAAACGCTATAAATTTTTTTTTGAAAGGAATAAATTTAATCTGTAAATTGTACCATAATGTACACAATTTGTACACTTGTTATCCATCCTC
>NTPY01000103.1:654446-667989 GCA_002922825.1 Brachionus calyciflorus | reverse complement strand
AAATCAATTTTTTTAAAAATTATATATATAAACAAAGTTCAAATTTTTCATCTTTATCCCATTGCATTTGAGCTGGGTTTCAATTCTGTTGTATACCCATGGGTAATTAACCAAAGAACATCATTAAACCCAGGGGTTGTATTCAAAATTAAAATAAAATTTAAAAAAATTAAAATTAATTCAAACCAAATCTTCATTATAAACGCGGGGTCTAAAATTAAAATAAAATAAAATATATTTATAGGGTCTAGTTTAGGATATAATTGCGGTCCCTTAAAATAAGATACGGACTAAAAGAAGAGAAAATTGAATGTTACTTAAAGAAAAAACGAAAAAAATTATTTTGATAACAATCAAAACGGCTAATATTTTTTTGAATCTTTTTGATAATTTTAATTTTTTAGTATTTTATATCAATTGGGAAGTTTTTTTTTAATTAGATTTTTTTATGTACAATTTTTTTCAAAAAAGGCCAAAGAATGGAACTTATGTTCCCAATAAATTTTGCTGCAAATAAAGCCTAAACTAGTCCTTTACTTAAATTCGGAGTTAAAAGCTGTTTATCTTTTTTTATTCCACCTTAATTTAGGCATATTTTCCTTTTACTTATGGTTTGAAATTAGTAAATTAGATTACCCAAAAATTATTTTGGGTAATCTAATTTGCTAAGTCCTTTTAGTTAAGAAGATTATTAAAATAAATTTTTTGTTTTTCCTTTAGTTAACCCATAGGTATTTGACAGAAACGAAATCCAGCGTTACAACCTAAAGTCGCAATTGAATCTCGCCGGATGTTTAAAGTTAATTTTTAACTTGGGTAAGGTGTATTCGGTTGAATGCACCTTATAGCCAACATCGGGTATAAACGCAAGAAACTAAGGTGTATGATTTATACATTTGCAAGCTTAATTTTTATGAATCAAAACTTTTTATTTATATAATTGGGATTTTTTTTTATTTATATAATTGGCTTAACTTGCTTTTAGAACAAAGATGCACACATTATTTGAAGTCTTATGACTTATTCTTTTTAATTTAACATTACTTTCCCAAGAAGCTTAAACATTTTATAAATTGTAAAATTTTTTTTTTGCTCGGAAATAAATTATAGAAAATTATTTTCAGCTCAAATAATTTTTTCTTTTACATTTCCAAATTTTTTTTTGTATATTTTATACAAAATATAAAGAAATTCTAATGCAAAAAAAAATAAAAAATATATCGAAATAAATTAAAATGAGTTATAAATAATGCAAAAAAATTTTTTTGTACCCAATTTCTTTCATTCATTTCAACGAAAAAATAAAAGAAATGATTTTTTTGCAAATTAAAAAATTTTTTTTGGTATAAAATTATTTTTTAAAGCATATTTTTTTTTAAAACATTGTATTTAAAATGTAAAAAAAAATTACTTCGAATTTAAAGTTAAAAAAATAATCGAAAAAATAACTTAAAATAAAAAATGATTAATTTAATTTGATTAACAGGAGATTCGAGTAATTTCGGATGCTTAATCTCGAATATATTGTTTAGACAATCGATTCCTGCTTGTCGATATTATTTAACTTTTTATTCTATTCTCAATTCCTAAAATTAAAAGCCTGATTTAAAAATGCATTCTGATTGATAAAATCAGATTTGAATTTTATATTTATGATTTTAAATAAAGTTGTTTAATGGTTAACAAAAGCTTTAAATATTATTCCTTTCTTGGTAAATTGGTTAAAACAATAGAAAATTGTTATTATTTGGTAAACCAAATAAAGACCTATCCACTATCGCTGTATTGCATGCAGTTAAATTAGATTACCTAAAATAATTTTTGTTACAAAAATAAAAAAAATTAAATAAAAAACTTCTAATAAAGAAATGGATTTGTCAAGAATTGATATAAAATACTAAAAAATTAAAATTATCAAAAAGATACAAAAAATATTAGCCTTGAATTATTCTTGAATTTTAGACAATAAAATCTTATAAAATTTTTTAAAAATAAGATGAAATATGTACTATCTTGGTCATTCATATGTTGCGAAAATGATTTTTTTTTAATATTCAGAAGTATTCATTCGTATTTATATAAATTATATTTATGTAATTTTATTAATGTTAATTGAATAATTTGAACAAAAATGAGTTTCAATTCTCGAAATATATAAATGATCAGGATGTAAATTAAATCTTAAAGAAATCGTTCAAAAAAGTCAATTTAAGAAAAAAGCCTTTATGTTGAGTTAAGGAATGTAAACTTTAAAGTAAAAACTTTGTTTAATCATTTAATTTCATTTTAGCGAATATTTACTGAAATAAAAGACTTTCGAAGTAAAGTTTCATTAATTATATTAATTTCAAATTAATAAAATTATTTGCAAACTTCTTTCAATTCACCTTTTCTTAACAATTTCACATCAATATGAAAATAATTGAAATATTAGATAATGCATCAAAAAATTTTGAAATTGTGAAAAGAATTAAATATAAAAAAAAAACTTAAAAGCTAAAATCACTGTACCAAAATTAATTAGTTCGTTTATAATTTCAATTTTTTGAAGAGATAAAGTGAAAAATTCATATTTAGATCACTAAAAATTCGGACAGAATATACGTTATTTTTAAAATATTTTATTTAAAATATTACCAATATTAGATATTTAAAGATTGTAATTTAATTATTTTCCAATTTAAAAAAATACTTTACTTAACTTGATAAATATTTAAAAATTATTAGTCAAATTGAACATCATTTAGTCAAAAAAAAAATTCAATTCGAATGTGAAACATAAAGTTTTCATTCATTTTATTTTTTTATATATAAAAAATATTTTTATTGCATTTTCCCTTAAAAAATAAAAATGTAAAGTTAATTTTGTCAAAAATATTCCAACTTCATGACCAAATAGAACTTTTACAGAATGTTTTTAAATTTTTTAATTCATTTCAGGGAAAAGAAAATTAAATTACCTAAAAATTATTATATTTTAATTTTCCTTATCATAATCGGTTCGTTTTTAATTTGTGGGCAAAATTTTAATGCAAATCCGGTAAGGCTCTTTCATATAAACTCGAGATTTTAAAAATATTTATTCTAATTTTTTTTTGTTTGTTCTTATTTAAACCTTACTCTAATGGTGAGGCACTTGACTCTAAACATTTACATTTATTTGTGTGGCCGTACTAAAACTTATTCGGATGATTATTTTGGTAGCTATTTTGCATTATATTTGTATGATATAAATTTAATTAATAGATATTTATAAACCATTTATTAAGGTTAGCTAATTTACGCTAACTCTTATAAAAATTAGATAACTTTACTAAATTAAAGCTTAAATTAGATGCTATCTATTTTACTAAACAATTAGCTGTACTTAACTAAGTTAGTAAGAGTTAGCTAAAGTTAGCTAACTTTACTAACTGCTAATGAAATGTCCCTTTAATATATATATAGATTTTCACTTTTAAACGATGTATTTAAACCAGTAATATAAGTCATAAAACTTGGTAATTTCTAAGTTTTAAAGACTAGTTCAAAAATGACTCTGAACTAAATAAAATAATTTTAATAATTGTTCTTTTAAATTGAACATAAAATCTTAAAAAGTTCAATATTTCTGAAATAAAATAAAAAATTTATGAAATAACACAAGCCACAGACGATTCTTGTGACGTATAATTATTATGAGATTCTAAGTTTTCATTGGATTCCGGTTCTAATTCATATTCAAGCTCAAGATGCTCATTATTTTGATTGAATTCAACAAATTCACCAAAAAATGTATCTGCATTCATTTCGTCATATGGACACCAAGGCTCAAATGATTCCAGGTCTGTTTCAATATGAGAACTTACTGGAAGACCAAACATTTCAAATTGTGGTTTTATATTTCTAGAGACAATTTTCGAATATCTTAGTACCCATTGGTTTATTTTATCTTGTTCGGATTGTGGTAAATTGCTATTGTTTTTAATATCGTCTTCGTAAGTCTTCATAAATTCATACATAGACTCCCATCCGAAATGTTTTATTAATTGAATAAACATCATTAAGGCCATACCACATTCATTTTTGAAATCGTCATAAGTAGGTTGTCTCGCGAAATATGTTTCAAAATAAGGCTTTACATCATTGGGCCATTTTTGTTCAAGAATATTTCTATTTAAAACTATATGGCCGGCATGTAAAGAAAATATATTAACTGTCACTTCTGTTGTGCCATCAAATGTCCATTCATTACGCTGCATATTATGACCTTTAAAAAATAATTTTAATTGCATTGATTAATTTGACAAATTTTTTTTCGTTTTACCTAATTCATGAAACAAACCCCAATTTCCATTTTTCATTAATTTTTTCAAATCAAATATACACTCTTCGTGTTTTCTTTGACAACAATCTAGATGAGTTACGATTGGATAGCCTGAATGCATATAACCAACTACAGGTTGCATATCATTAACAACTCTTTCTCTGCGAAAATCTTTTACATTTGTACCACGACATTCGTGATGACTTTCAGCAACTCGATCCCAAAAGTTTAATACATCTGTTGGATCCTCGATTTGTCGAATACATGATGACGGCGTTGTGAATATTACGTTTTCCCCAGCAAGTTCAGCCCTTATTTTTTAAATAATTCAAACTATCTTTTTTAAAGCTAAAAAAGAACAAATGAACTCCTTTTCTGAATACTTGTAGGGTTGTTAAATGAAGTTTAATACTTTGAAAATGTTCATTCTTTTTAACTGCAGTGCTGCTACGATACAGTGTTTTTACGAAAAATTACATGAATTCGGGTAATTTTACGTAAATTTACCAAAGTAAAAAATTGTAAAATTACCAGATTTTACGTAATTTTACACGATTTCACGTAAATTTTAGTAAAAAGTAAAAAATCCAAAAAAAGTAAAATTTTTGTAAAAAATACATTACAAAGCTAAAATAAGTTAACGAGCAGTTCGAACATTTTCGAACAGTGTTTGTTTGTGTTTCAAAACTGTTCGATCATGTTCTAAAAAAAAAATTTTTTGTCTAAAGGTATAAAAATTGATGCATGCCGAAAGACGGGCGATACTATGCAAATAAGAAGTCGAGCTAACATTTTTTTCAATAATTGAGGATAGGCTTTTTTTGTAGATGAAAGAAAAAATGATTAAAAAAGAAATATTAAAAATTTCTCATTAGAAAAAAATGATTTTCAATGTTGAATCTAAGTCAAAAAAGGCGATTTCCACCTTAAATTTTTACGATGTATTCTATCATCTTGGAACAATTTTCGATCATGTTCGAACAGTGTTGTGTTTTTGTTCGAACAGTGTTCTGTTTGTGTTCGTATTTTCGTTAACTTATTTCAGCTTTGTACTGTAGTAAATTTTCGGAATTTTTAAAAAAATAAATTTTAATTTTTTACGTCAGTTTACGTAAAATTTTTAAAAGACTCTCTTATAAGCTGCAACTTATGAAGTTGCACCCAGTTGCATACTTTTTCCATTGCAGAGATCTTTTTTTAATTTTTTATTCAAGTTTTATTATTTTTGTACTGTTTTTTTGTATCAAAATTCACAATGCCTAAAAAAAGTAACATGATCAATTGAGAAAATTTTTTTGGATTTTTTTTTATTTTTTTTTCTTACTTTTTTTTACTTTAATTTACCTTTTTTACAGAAATTTTACGGAAATTGACGTAAAAAATTAAAAATTTAAATTTTTACTTTGGTAATAATGGTAAATTTACATAAAATTACCCGAATTCACGTAATTTTCCCTAAAAACACTGTATCGGAGCAGCACTGTAAAAGGGCCAAACTAATAATTTGAAAAACATAAATTTCGTTTCATTTTTAGCCATTTTGAAGTAAAATAGTTTGAAAAAATTTCAAATTTTTTAAACTTAAATCGCAGATTTTATTTCAGAAATCTTGAACCTAAAAAATTTGAATTTTTGCTTGACAAGAAATAAATGTATCATAACGTCGATCTTAATAACTAAGCAAGGAAATGTTTAATTAATTTTAAAGAAAAAAAAATTTTAAATTTCAAAGTTTTTAAGCAAGTTCTAAAATTTGCTTAAATTTTTAGAATTTTTTTTGAACATTACTTTCATTCTCTGGCTTTTTATATGTTGAATTGAAGATCAAAAAAGCCACTTCAAATTTAAATTTAATTTCTTTTTAAAAATGTCAATTTAGGGTTTTAAAAAGCAATTATAACCTGTTTACAATTTTAAAATCTTAATTTGAAGTCTTCGTTTTATTATGTGAAAATAAAGAATTTAAAAGTGCGAAATTATTGTGAAGCTAAAATAAGTTAATAAGGACGTGTTCGAACAGTGTTTGTTTCTGTTTCAAAATTGTTAGACCATGTTCGAAAAAAAAAATTAAAAAAATAATTTTTTTGTCTCAAAGAAAAAAAATGATGCACGCCGAAAGAAGGGCGCTTGACTCGAATAAGAAAAAAAAAGCTTTGTATCGAAGCATTCGATGAAAATCTATTTCATTTACTCTTTTTAAAAATTTTCTAGTATTTTAATCATTTTTTTCTTTATTTTTTACTCGACATGTTATGCTGGCGTTCCTATTTGAGGTAATACGGTATATATTTTTTTTTCTTATTCGAGTTATATTATCTCATCGAAAAATTATCGAATAAAATAACTTGAAAAAAAACCGGCTTGACCTTCTATTTGAGGTATTAAGGTAAATTGAGAAAGAAAAAATGATTAAAATTTTTTTTGTTTTAATTTCTCATTTATTAAATTTTCAACATTTTTTTGAAAGGATAAATTTCTTCTAAAGATTTTCTTTCCGAGTCCTAAAAGTTCAATTTTTCAAAGTTCGATTTTAAAATTGCATCTATTTTTTTTGATTGATCATAAAATATTCATAATAAGAGATAAACAAATATGGCAAATAAAGTAAAATAAATTATTTACCATAAACCTGGTGCATTTCTATTTTTACTCCAATTATCAATTGTTTCCTTTTTTGTCAGATCAAAATAAGGAGATTCGACAACATTACTTAGTTGAATTTCAAGACAACCTGGTTTTGAGCTTTCAAAATATACGAGGCCACCATAAGGTGATGAAAAATTCATTATATTCTGTAAAGTTTTAACCAGACTTATACAAGGCCATCGTTTATAGGATTCGCATCTTGAATTATCATCAGAATGTGATCCGATACGAATTGACCATCCTTCTAAATCTCCACTTTTAACTTGAACATTTAGACAAATACCAGCTGGTAGATAATATCCAGTCGAGATCCATTCACTAAAATTACTCTCAATTTTAATCAATACATTTTGCAATAAATCTGGTAATTGTTTAAAATCCCCTGGAAATATTTCGATTCCAGGAGCTTTCTCGCCTTCAAAACAACATAAACTTTTGCCTAATAAATTAATAGCCATTTTTTTATCTGATTCACTAATTGGATTGTTCTCATTCGGAATTAGATTTCTACACCTCGAATTTAATTGTTTTAAAATTTTTAGTTTGTCTTCGTCCAATTTTTTGCTATCGTTTAAATATTTTCCTAAGCCTTGAGAGATTGTATCTGAATATTCGGCGAGTTTTTGTGAGTTTTTAGAAACTTCACTCAATGCATGATCAAAATTGGATAAATGAGGTTTCGACTCGGACACATTAATTTCATCTGGAAAGAAAAGTGTATCTTTTGTGAATGTAATTCCAGTATTTTTTACCAAGAAGCGATGTAGAGCCATGTCGTTTAAATTCTTCGATGGAAAAATTTGCAAATATCCCCATGGAGTAGAAGCACATAACAGACCACCTTTTATTTATTTTTTTTAAATTAAAATATCCCAAATTAATAAACATTAGTGAATCGGTTCATGAAAGTATATACAGTCATACCCCAGTTATATCAGCATGTTTGTCCAAACAGCTAACTGTGATATAACTGAGTTGTGATACAAGCGAAAAATAATAAATATATATAAATTTAACTATTAACTAATTAAATTTAAGAGCATGGTCTATTTTAAATTTGATTTTTAATATTATTTGAACTCAATTTAAGATTTTGGCTGTAGAAGCTTATTTAAACAAATAACCGACATTTGTTAACATAGAATTAATTAGAAATATTTGTTTAAATTATATAATTTTTAATTATGCATTATTTTATCTATAATGACCATGCCTTTTTATATTCCTTTTATTAAAATGTTTTATGTTCTAATTAGAAAATTTTAAATCAATTGTTTTAATTGTCTATAAAAACCAAAACAAAACGAACATAATAATAAAGATAAAATAAAAAATTTATTAGCCATAATTTGTGATATAACTGGACACAAAAAATGCTTGAAATTTTTATTGATACTTTTGTATTGATATTTTATTTGATATAAATCAGGTGTGATATGGAATAAGTTCATTTTTTAGTGATATAACTGGTTAAAAATTACATTGATTTAGATTCAAGAAATCGGTTCTAAAGATTTTTTATGATATAACTGAATTGGGATATAACTGTATATTAGTTAAAAAATGACTGTTTTTAAGCCTTAATAACTTATGTCTTTTCTTATAAAAATATTCTGTAGAATAAATTATGCTTTCAAAAAGTTTGGCTTTATTTTGGACCATTTGATTCATAATAACTAAAATAAAAATCACAAAACTTTTGAATGAAAAATTGCTAAAAAAAACTTTTAAATAATAAAATACTCCGTATAGTCGTAAGTCGTAATTAGATATTATCACTGTAGTCATAATTCGAGGTATGGTAAATATTTTTATTTACCAAATATCTAATTAATATACGATTATACAGAATCAGCAGTACGATTATTCCTTTAGCTAGACTTTTTACCGTTAACTATTATTCGATTATTAGATTATATGGTTTATTTCTTTGAGTGATTTTCGGGAAAGAATCTATGTATAAAACAAGTCTGTGGATAGGCCGTCGACGCCTGTTTTAACTAACCTGATCAAATAAAAGGAAATTGGCGACCAAAATCAATTTACAGAAATTACTTTTTGACCTATGACTTTTATATGTCATTTTAAAGCTTAGACTCTTATAAACAATAATATGTAATTTTTTGTCAGTTAGACGCTCCGTTGTTTTGATACGCTCATTATAAGCAAACCTAGCCAGAAATTTTTATTTAAAAGGAAAAGCTATTTTTCTAGTTTTTGTTAGAAATGAAACCCCAACCCAGCTTTTTTTTCTGCTTTTATTATTGATTAGAAAAGGTAATAACCGTATAATCGTATAGTTGCATTTTAGAAAACTTTGCCCATAGGTGGTTCTACTATACATCTTAAATAAGTTAAGATTAGCATTTTACGTGTCAAAATATTTTTCAAAAAAATAAAAATTTATGTATCTACAGGGGACAACTTGCTTGTGCGAAGGGTCTGTACAGTAAACTTCAATTCTTCATTTCAATTCATTCAAATTGCTATAATTTTTGAACAGAAAGTGATAAAGTTATTCTATAAATTGCTACGAGATGTAACAATTTTGCTACACCAAAAATTTAGGTCTGCAAAATTTTATAAATGAAATATGCAACATCTTGCAGACCTGAGTTTTAAGATTTTTAACGAAGCTTTAAATCATAAATTAAAAAAAAATAATCGGAATTTGTGAAAAGCAAACTGAGACACAGGACCATGTTTTTATTTTGTGATTATATTTTTTTTTAAATTTTTATCTATTTTTAATTTGTAAATAAACTTGCCCACTGACTGGTTAAACAAAAAATATCGAACACTTAAATACTTAAAAAATAAAATTTAAAAACTTTTTAAATTCGTAATCGAAAAGAACTGAAAAAGAATTATATACTAATGTTTATCATAAGATAACTTCTTAAAATTTCATAAAAAATTTACCTCCATTTTTCAGCCAACTCAATAACGAATCTTGTTCTTCGTCAGAGGGATCGAAAAAGTGATTCCATAAGATTATTTTGTATGAATCAATACACTGATTATTTGAACTTATTTCTTCAAGACTTCCGATTTCAGAGCTTTTTACAACTTTTTTTCCCAACCATATTAAAAAATTTTTATTTAAATTCTTTTTAAGATCACTATCTGGATTCTTAAACCAATCCAAATAGCAATCATGAGCAGCGACAATTATTCTGCCTTTTTCATAACAATGAGCTGCAATTATTACATCACCTGGATTTTCACCAGTTAAAACAGCCTGTGATTCACCGGCAATTATCATGTTACCTGGATAATTTGGAGTCGGTACTTTTTTAAGTCCATTAAAAATTTCTTGATAATAATATTTCATATTTGAATACAAGACAATATAATAATCACAAAAAAAATCTAAATTATTAAATTTTAAATACTCAATTTTTTAGAAAATAAATTAAAATTTTTATTTTAGAAAAATTTTATTATTTAAATAACATTTTTTTTGTTTATAATGTTAGTAACCGATTTTTTAAAATCAAAATAACAAAACAAAGCTATATTTTAAGTTTTTATTTTTGTTTAGAGGAAAATTTCTAAATGATGTCAAACAAGTCATTAAACTCCAATTTTAAAAAGATTTTTTTCTCTAAATTAATTAATGAGTAGACTAAATTATTACGTTAAAAAACGGTTTGTCCTGAGATTTTTATACATTTTGAGAATTTTATTTTAGTAATGACGTTTTTCATTTTTGAATTAAATTCCAGATCCAGATGATGATTGAGCGAAATAAATAGAACAGAGGAAAATTTTATAAGATTGCAATATTTTTTTTTTGTTCTTTTGCTTAAAAAAGATATACGCATGCTTGAATTGACCAATCAGAAAAATGTTGCATTTTCAAAAAATTTTCCTCTTTCGCTCAATATGGAATTGAATAAAATTTAAAAGAAATTGGCACACTTTTTTTTTAAACTTATATCACTACTTTTTGAAAATTATCAATTAAAAAAATTCTTATAGTACTGATTTGCAAGTGGATTTTAAGTAATTTTACGTAAATTTGTTATCACTCTGGTTATAATTCTGGAACACTAAAGAAAATTCGGTTACTGTACCCTAGAGCGAAAGATTATTGCGACATGAATTTAACTTACATGTTACTACCCGTAATAAGCGCAGTGTTTTTTATCGTTCGCTCCGCCATTATAGTTTAAATTTTAAAGAAGTAAAAACTTAAATTTTCAATTAAGTTAAAAGTTTTAAGTGTCATTTGATTTAAAGCTTGTAAATTTTACAATCGAAATAATAATAAAACAACAGGTTTAAAAAACAAGTCCTTTAAGTATAAAGATCTTTAGTGTTTTCGCTTAATAATGATTTCATAATTCTTAGACTTAGAAGATTTATATTCTAGCTTATAAAGTTTCCATAATTTACTGTTTAAAATTTCTAAACCTAAGAATAATGGTATCGTATTTTTTAAAAGCTTAAAGAATGAAATTTTTTCAAAATAATCAGCTTACAAATATTTATTAAATAAAAAAAAGAATTAAAGGATTGTTGTTTTAAAATACATAAAAATTTTCTTCATACAGTACAATCCGAAACAAAGTTAACGAAAGTTGTTGATTAGGTTTTGTTTTGTTTTGTGTGTTCTGTATAAACAGTTTTTAAACAGGTCGTTAACTTTGTTTTAAATTGTATAGTACATCAAAGATCATCTTTTGAGCATACATGGTTTTAATCCTGGCATATATTTACTTAAAAACATACAAAATGCTGAAAATCATATATAAAACTATCAAACATACAAAAATCTGATAAATATACAGCTTTAATAAATTAGAGTTTTTTTTTGTAAATTAGAGTGTTTTAATAAATTTGAGCTTGTCCTAATTGATAATAATCCAAAGTATTTTTTTTTCTTTTTGTTTCAAGATCTAGTTTCGAGAATTCATCATCTAGTATATCTTCAATATTAAGGCGATTTGAAGTTAGGACTCAATTCATAGATATCAATACATCAATTCAACATTTAAGTAAAAATAATACATTTTTTATCTAGTTTAATTTAAATAGAAAGGTTGTAGATTGTTCTACACTAGATGGAGAATCATTTGAAAAAAAAATTTAAATTTTAAAAAATTATTATTGAATCTAATTGTTCAATAATAAAAATTTTTTGATATTTTACTGAAATTGCGCACTTACATATGAATTTTTTTCGGCCATAAATCCAAATTAAAGAGATACTAAACGAATACTATCATCCTTATAGAAAAAACCAAGATTTAGGAGAATGGTATGAAAAATATATGGAAAAAAAGATATACAATTCATTTGCTAAAATAAAATGGTCTCTTAACTCGCTGGTAAACGATTACTATACGACAAACGACATCGAAGGTAGAATTTATTTTTAATGTTATTATTAAATAATGTAAATGCTAATTAAGTAAATTTTTTTAATCTAAAGGCACTAACCATAAACTAAAAGAAATGGCTCAACATTCAAAAAAAAATCTTTCAGATATTTTTGATCTTTTTGAGACATTAGCTAAATCTCAAACTGATTTAAGTATTTTGGCTATGAGAGGTTCAGGTGAATATAAAGTATCAAATAACTTTGGAAGGTATTCTTATAGCTCACAGCGATGGTCTCAATTTTGCCCTGAAGAACAAGAGAAAATCTTTTTTAAGATGCGAGCAAAAAAAATCCGAAACTGAAACAAATATTACCGAAATTTATCGAAGAAAGCCTCTAGATAAAAAGAGTCAAAATGAAAAATAGCTAAAAAAAAAATTTTTAAACAATTTTTTTTAAAAGCTATAGGTTAAAATATATCAAAAATAACATTTTGACTCAAAATTTTTTTTTATGCTCTTATCTCAAAAATTAAAAGTGCAACTAAAAAACCAATAATTTATTTAAAATCAGCACAAAAATTTACTCTAGAAAACTTTCTAACTCGCCAAGTAAAAATTAAAAATCTCATTTGTTTGTTAGGGTTCATTCAGGCCTGAATTCAATAAATAATGATTTAGGTGATTAATCAATTTTTTTGAAAAACTAACTTCAGACTCGGATTTCTCGACCTCAGAAACCCCTAAAAAGTGGTATTTTTACCGAAAAAATAATGCTTATGTTATAAATATTCAGGGTGTATTGAAAAATCTGGCCTAAACCTTTTCAAGCGATTTTTGAACGGTATTCAAGTGTCCAGACCTTCTGAAAAGTATTTTCCCATTCATAATTTTCTCTCATCTTTCAGAATCAAAAGGGTGTAGCAGGGTGTAAAATTCAACTTGAATGGGTGTTTCAGGGTGTATCAAGTTTCAAAACTTTTGAGACCAGTTTTCTCCACATTTCAAATTACTAGTTTTCATAAAAAAAATTTCTCCAGGGTTTTAGACCATGAGGAATAAAAATAAAAAAAAATTTTGATGGTGTTTCCATTTCTTTCAGGATTTACACCCGGTGTAACTTTTCAAAAAAATTCAGGGTGTATGTTTTAAAGAATACCAAAATTCATATGTAATTTTGAAAGATTAACATGAAAAATAAATCTAAAAAAAAATTAACAACGCAATATAAAATGAAATAAGACTCAAAATTAACTTAACAAA
>NTPY01000103.1:638067-650443 GCA_002922825.1 Brachionus calyciflorus | reverse complement strand
TTTTTGGATCTACTTTCGGACTCCATTGCCCAGTATAGTAAGAGAACGGCCGCGAGACAGCACTTAAATTACGCACCTCGCTTAAAGCTGAACCTGTAACTACTGTTCTCTTGTTATTATATCTTTTTTTCCCAACAGTTACCCATCCATTATTGTTCTTATTTTGAGCATCATTTATTATTTTCGCTCGACCATTTTCATTTAGAGTTTGCATAACACTAAATTTTTTTATTTCTTCTTTATTTGGTTTTTTAATTAAGGCATTTTTATAGCTTCTAGAATTAGGTATCTGTTCATTTGATGTTTGCTCACTTGATTCACTTTGTGGTAAATTTTGAGCTTGTTGTTGCTGAGCTGATTGCGAAGCATCTTGTGTAGTTGTTGTTTTCTGTGTCTGCGCTTGTTGCGGCATATTAGGTGTTTTTTGATGTTTTTCATGTTTTTTGCACTATAAATTTGTTTTTCTAAAAATTGATTTTTTTGTTTAAAAAAAATCACTTTGAAACGCTCACGTTTAATCCCCTAAAAACGGTACAAAAAAGCCAAAGAAACAGACAAGAAACAGTATTTAAATGGCGTTTGTGTTTTTTCCTGTTTTATTTTCCTCGGGTTCCTGTTTTTTATACCGAATTCATCAATTTTCATTTGGTAAATAATGATTTAAAAGTAGCCATGATTCAAATTTTAAGGTCTTATCACTCGAATAAACAAACTTAAATAAAAAAATAAAAGAAAATAAAAAAAAATTGCAAGAACTTTGTACACTGTGATTAAATAGAAAATATGTGATTGTTTTAACTTAAAAAAAAAAAGTTAGATTAAAACAATTAAAAAATATTTAATTACATAACAACCTTAGCGAAAAAAAAATCTTATCTTTTATTTTTGTTGAATTTGAGAGTAAAAATAACTGATCAAGTTTTCGAAATGTGATTATATACAGGAAACTTGTGATAAATAGTCATATTCCATTACTTTAAGATAATATATATTTTTTTTTGCTAAGATTTGAATAAAAAGCGTAAGACGATAGGACTTTCAAAAAAAATTTTTGTTTTATAAATATTTTTTTAAAAAATATATAGCTCAAGAAAAAAATGGAATCAGAAAATATCGAAAGTAAGCCAAGTGAGTCTCCAGATACTTTTAGCCGAAAATCGAGTCGTAGAAATTCTAAAGTAAATTAAACGATTTTTTTTTACATAATTAACCCTTAATCTTAAATAACGCTGTTTCAGAGTCTATTTATCTTTTTTTTAATAAAAACTTTTTTACTCGAAATTTATAAATTTTAATTTTAATTTGAAAATTTTTTTTTTTACGTAAAGAATTCAAATAAAATTCATCCATTCAAAATTGAATCAAATGATACAAAAATTGAAAATACTCCAAATCTAGAAGCCCAAAAGAAGGTAGATGAAGAAGAAGAAGACGATGAGGAACGTGCTAATTGGACTGGAAAATTAGATTTTTTCCTATCGGCATTGAGTTATTCAGTTGGCTTGGGAGCTGTTTGGAGATTTCCATATTTATGTTATAAAAGTGGAGGTGGTGCTTTTTTGATTCCATTTTTTATTTTTATGATTCTAATTGGTGTTCCAATTATGTACTTGGAATTATCAGTTGGACAATTTACGAGTCGTGGTCCTATTTTATCATGGGTAATGGTTCCGTTATTCAAAGGCGTTGGAATATCAATGAACATAATTAATAATTATGTTAATATATATTATATTATGATCATTGGCTATTCACTTTATTATTTACTCTTGTCCTTGAATAGCACTTTACCATGGGAGAAGTGTAATCCTAAATGGGCGTCTATAAGTAATAAATTTTTTTATCTCTTTTTTTGTTTCTATTTTTTTAATGAAAAGATTATTTTAATTTTAAGATTGTGTTGATGATTTTTCATCTGAAAATTTTACTTTCACTAATTGTGAGGATAAGAATAAATTTTTTAAATGTGACGATGGTAAATGTTATGTAAGTCAAATTATTGGTGGTCTAAATCTCACTTGTAATTCACCGAATAAAGTTAGCGTCGGATATTGGAATCCAATTTATCCCAGTCAAGATTATTGGAAGTAAGATTTCTTTTTGTAAAAACAAATACATTAAAATAGAGTTACCCATTTTTGGGAAGTGAATTGGTTCGGGTCTTGTATAATTTAAAATAGGACCGAGACAAAATTAAGACCGTTAGCTATATTTTAAAAAGATATTGCCATTAGTCGTATTACCATCAGATTAATTTTTCTAAAGTTCCTATTGTCTCAGTTAAATCTCTTTTTTCTGTTTAAAGAGACTCTGAAATGTAAATTTCAATTCGTCATTTCAATTAATGCAGATTCAAATAAATTTTAAACGGAAAGTGATAAAATTATTCTTTAAATTGCTACAAAGTGTAACAATTTTGCTACACCCAAAATTATAGGTCTGCATATTTCATTTTGCATATACAACATTTTCGAATGGCGGGCAAAATTTACAAAGGTACATATTTTTTGCAGAGCTATAGTTTTTGGTGAAGAATAATTTTATCACTTATTGTTTAAAATGTAAAGCAATATATCATTGGCTTTATTTTATAGAAACAAGCTTGTGATAGCGGGTATTACAGTACAATCTAAAACAAAGTTAACGATTCGTTTAAGCACTGTTTAAACAGAGCAGAGACAAAACATTTTAAAACGTACACAGAAACATGTTTCAAAAAATAATTTTAAAAAACAGCAGTGTTTTCCTTATGTTCTGCTTTAATTTTTAATGTTTTTTTTTAAATGCTTGTGTTGTTTCGATTTTGTTTCTGTCCTGTGTCGGTTTTGTTTCAAAACTGCTTTGAATCCGTTTGCAAAATGTGTAAAAATTGTTCATGTTTTCGTTAATTTTGTTTTGGATTGTACTGTTTAGCTAGCCGTGCCGTACTATCGTACCATAAATTTTACAAAATTTTTTTTTATTTTTGAATAAATTTTTCTCAGGAAAAAACAAGGTTAGATAATCACTTTTCAAAATAAATAATTATTTAATTTGTAGTTATTTCTTATTTTCAGCTTTTGAAGATCTTTTTAAGTCATTATCTTGAATTAATTTTCAATTTTCCAAGAATTCTAGCCTTTTTTTTCCTCTCATAATATTTTGACCAAAATTAAAAAGAAATTTTGTAAAATAAATGGTTTGTATGGTAGGACACGATTCCAATACGCTACGTTCGGTGCGTTATTCCACAATTTTTAATTGAACTCAGTTTTATAAAAGGTAAGTCTAAGTTAAAAAAATAATGAAAAAAAGACAAAAAAAAATCTGGCTTTTTCTGAATTTTTTACTATTTACCAAAAATTACGCAATTTTACTTATTATTTCGTAAAAGCACAATAGCGTAGCACCAATGTATAATTTCTAAAGAAGTAAAGGAAATTTTACAAAAGAGTCATAGATAGTTCTCAAGTCGATCCTGTTTTATCCTTCTAAAATGATTTCTTAAAAAAAAAGCTTATTAATTTAAATTTATTTTTAAAGTAATGTTATTCTTAAAAAATCGGCAACAATTAATGAAACAGGAACATTAGTTTGGCAATTAGTTGTTGCTCTATTTCTAGCCTGGATCGTTTGTTTTTTATGTCTATTTCGAGGTGTTAAACTATCCGGAAAGATTGTCTATTTCACTGCTTTATTTCCTTATTTGGTCCTGTTTATTTTGGGCATACGTGGTTGGACATTAGACGGTGCCGAAATTGGCTTGAGTTATTATATTAAACCAGATTTAAGCAAACTAACAGAATCGACAGTTTGGAGAGACGCAGCTGTCCAAGTAAACTCAAAAAAAAAATTCTTTTGACTATTTTTTTTAAAATTATTTTTGCAATAAGGTTTTTTTCACTTTGAGTTTGTCTTATGGCGGTCTCATAGCCTTAAGTTCTTATAACAAATATAATCACAATATTCTCAGAGATACCCTTATTTTATCAGTGTCAAATTTTTTGACTTGTATCTTAGCCGGTTTAGTTGTATTCGCTTATATGGGCTCACTATCTAAGACAACTGGTTTGAGTATGGACAAAGTAGTTCAATCAGGTCAAGGTCTAGTTTACGTTGTATATCCATTTGCTGCAACTACTTTATCAGCTGCGCCAGTATGGGCAATTATGTTTTTTATAATGATGTTGGCATTAGGTATGGGTACAATGATGGCATCTGTTGAGACACTAACAACATCTCTAGAAGACTTTTTTCCAGTCTTAAAAAAAACACAAAAAATTAAAGCTTTTACGTTGGGTGTTGTTTGTCTAATTTATTTTCTAATTGGTTTAATTTTATGCTCGCAAGCGGGTACTTACTGGATTGAATTGCTAGATGAATATTCGGCTAATTGGGCTATCTTATTGATAGCGTTAGTCGAGTGTATTTCGGTTGGTTGGTTTTATGGTGTTAATAATTTTAGAATAGATATATCGACTATGATTCCTACAGAGTCAACATTTATGCATAAATTAAATAGCATCCTATTTGTTTGGTTTAAAATATGTTGGATGTTTTTGACTCCAATTTTATTGTTAGGCCTAACTATTTTTGCTTGGGTTGACTCGGGTCCTATTGAATCGAGCGAATATACATTTCCCAATTGGACTAATATATTCGGACATTTTTTGAGTGCTTCTTCTCTAACTGGTATTATTGGATGGATGATTTATGCTTATATTAATACGCGTTATTTTACTCGCGAGGTAGGCTTTTACATAATTTTATAAAAAATTAAAAAAAGACAAACGAATAATTTAACTACTTTATTTTATAAAGCCATTGAGAAATTTGATTAAAAGAGATAAGGCTTGGCGTCCAGCAAAAGATAGAAATAATAAAAAAGTTATTGAGGCTTATCAGAGACCTCACACACATTTGAGAGGAAATGTTGCGATGTTAGATTAATGGAACAAAAAAATTTGTTTTTTTTTTGTATAAAATACTTGTGGAATCTTTGGTCTAATCAATATCAAATTAAATTATTTATTAAATTTTTTTTTTGAATAAAATGTTATTTTTATTAAAAGTTGTATGATTTTTATTAAGGTTTTAAAAAAAAACATCGACCATCTTTCGCTATTTTTGCTAACTCTAAAAGATATATGGCAAATTTGAGTAAAGTTTTTGTTTGTTTTTAAATTATTTTTCCTAAAAAAGTTTTATATTTTTTCATGATAGCTGGTAAAGTCATCAACAATTTCTTCAATTATTTCGTTGCCGTTGTATATACCATTAGTTGCCGTTGCCGTTGTACATTCCATTAGATACCTAAACAATGGTATGTACAACATACCATTGTTTAGGTATCTAAGGCTTAGTTCTTTAAATCTTTTCTTAATACTTTCTAACTCTGATATTTTTAAAAGGCTTTTTTGAGACTCATATAGTGGTTTTTTAATAAATTACTCTAATAGAAGCGTTTTGGATGGCTTCTTATTTATCAACCCGATCTTTAGATAATCTACAGGCAATTATTGATGAATAATCTAAAGCTAAACGAATTACGACTTTGTAAATGTTAATTAAAGTACATTGTTTTAGGTGCCAATTTTTATTAGCTAGTACTTTTAAACAATTAATTCTATTTTGACATGGGATAATTTTTCGTCTTTTATTAAAAAAATTCACACAATTTTCAAAATGAAACAATATTAAAAAGTAAAAAAACTCAAAATATTTTTTTTGAAATATTTCGGAGTAATATTTGAAACCTCGATTAGAATATTTTTATCAAATCTAAATTACTTCAAAAACTGAATAATTTAATTACATCAAAAAACAATATACTTTCGAATTCCAAAATACATTATATTTTTTAATTAAAGAAATACTGCAATGCTATCGACTTAACGTGGTACTCGTGCCCCTCCCGTACCGACTGTACTCGTTTTTATTTTAAAATTTTTAAAAAATTCAAAAAAAATTTTTTTAAGTACGGGTACAGTTACCACTCGGTACGGGCTCAGTACGATAACGAAAAATACTTTATAGAAAAGGTGAATTTTTCTAAGTATAATTTCTTATTGTATAAACTATAAAGGTTTGAAGGATGCTCGATTATGCCATAAAAAATTAAATTGATCTGCCTGATCATTCAGGCATACTAAGAAAATTAAAATATCACTAAAAAAATTAAAATTGTTGAAGTTAAAAAGCTTCTAATAAGTTTCTGGTTTAAGGGCAGGGATAAAAGCGAAAAAATAAATAATCATTTTTAAAATAAATTTTTGATAATAAATGTTTTTTGAAAATTAACCCGGCTTTAAAATTGGAAAAAAAAATTTAATTCGATTTAAAAAAAAAATAAAAAAAATAATTTAAAAAAAAAAATTCGGTTTTAGTGCGGCATTAAATATGAAAAAAATTAGATTTTAACTATATATGTGTACTAAATCTTAGGTTTATTTTTTGAGCCAAGCGGTCTTCCTCTTTTTTTAAAAATTGGAGTAGTAGGAATAATTTCAAATTCACCACCATCATCAATAGATTCAAATTCACCACCATCATCAATAGCTTCAAGTTCACAATCATCATCACCGCAAATAATAGATTATACAGTTATTACACAATTTTCACAAATACGAAATCAAACACTTTCATACTCAATATCCCAAAATACTCAACCATGCTCGTCTAATAATATTTCATCTTCTTTGCCAAAGAGTTACCAACAAGCTGCAACTCATACTCCTACAATTTCTAAAAAAAGAGGACAAAGCTTTCGTATTTTTAAAAAACCTCGCTTTAACGGAATTTCTTTGTCGAAATAACTCAATAATACGACAGGAATAATAATTTCCTTATTATTTAATATGATTATGCGGTCAGAAATTATTATTACCGTAAACTCTTGCCTATAACACTAATGGAAATTGACTAGGAAATCCAATCGGTTTCCATTAGAGTTATAGGCAAGAGTTTACGGTATCATTTAATTTTGACAAAATGAATGATAATCTATATATTTTGAAATTTTAACCTTGTATTTTGTAACCTTGTTATCATTTATGTACTTAATTTTTTAAATATTTTGTATTAAGAAATAATTACAAATCAACACTAGGACTATTTTAGCTAATTAATTTACAAAAATAACCGATTATGATGTTTTTTATATCATTTAGAAAATTCAAAAAAAAAAGAGTACATGAGTTTGACTTAATTTAGTTTTTCCAATCTATCAAAAGCTACAAAAAGCTTAAAATATAAAATATTTATTTACAGAGGTCAAACGAATTTCGCCGTTTATATACAACAACACTCAAGTAAAAAAAAGGATTTATAAATTATGATTTATATTCATGTAATATCATAAATATTTTTTGCGGTTCCTAAGACTGTCTTTATATCCTTATTTATACATTGATTCCAAAATAATCAAAACATTTTAACCTCAATGGTGTTCTTCAAGCCAACAAGAGTTAAAGTCAAAGTATTGAATAGTTTGTAGCTATCTCTTAATATCGATAAACTTAAAAAAATTAAATTATAAATTCCACACATACACGGCGAAATTCGTTTGACCTCTGTGAATAAATATTTTATTTTAAGCTTTTTGAAGCTTTTGATAGACTGGAAAAACTAAATTAAGTCAAACTCGTGTACTCTTTTTTTTTTAAAAAGTCATTTTTATTAAATCATATAGTCAAATGTATGGGCAGCCATTTTAAATCTCCAAGTATTCAAATAAAATAAGTACAAAGATCATTAGCAAATAATAACGAGTAACTATTATTTTTTATATTACGGGTTATTATTTCATTTATATATATTGAAAATAGAATAGGACTTAAGACCGATCTTTAATTTTAACATAAAAAACCTTTCCTTAACAAATTCTTGTATCCATCTTATGATGTAATTTGGAATACCATAATTACTTTATCAAAAGCAGCATCTAAATTTGTCAACTTAAGTATGTTCTAAATGGCATCACTTTTTCACAAATTCCAAATCAGAACAAACTACTTTTTGTACAGTAAATTCCTGAAATAATTTGGCAATCTGTTTAAGACGTTGTTAAAGAGTATATTAATAGATTTTTAACCAAAGAACAGTCGTGCTTAAAAGATGTCTAAGACATTGTTCATGGGATGTTCAAGACCGTCTTAAGATATGAAAACGTTTAAAAACATGTAAACTTATTTTAGAAATGGACTGTAATTTGTATCATTAAGTAATTAATTCCTAAATTATTCCTGGAATTCGGATTTACATTTATTTATATTAAATAGGGGGTATGTCCTTTTTATATTTGGTTCAGATAGTGAAAAGTTCGGATAAAAAAAGTTCCGTTTAAAGGGCTACATAAAAATTTAAATCAATTTTAAATTTTTTTTAATTTGATTAAAATTTTTATGTAGTCCGGTTAAAGTATGCCCACTGTAGCAGGGAACCATTACCATATAATATTTATAATTATATCTTTTATTCACAATATCTAAAATAGAATTTTATTTTACAATATTATTCTTAATACTTTGAACAATTTGATTAAAAATTACATAAGAGTATTAAAAAAAAATTTTTTTACAAAATTTTTTTTTTTTGCTTAAGAATTAAATTGATGAAAATCTATGTAATTGAATTTTAAGTTTTATTTGATTCATCCAAAACTGGCTTTGTATATAACCTAAACATCTTAGCTTGATTTGTATATAGATAATAAATCTGAGTGACACTAGAATTATTTTTACTACTATTGTTCAAATTAATTATTAGACCCGATAATAAACCAGCTAATAACATAAAAAGAAGAACAAAACCAACAACTAGAGATATTATTAACACTCGTTTTTTAAATTTATTTGAAATATCACTTTTAGATAATTTTTGTTCTATTATTTTCTCTACTTTTACATCTCCAAAATTATTTATTTTATTTTCGTTTTTGTTACCAAAGCTTTCTGTATTAATTGATTTATCGCATGAAATAGATCTTATTTGCTTTTCAGGTTCTTGAAATTTAGAAGTTGATTCTAAATAAATTGTTGAAAATTGAGATAATGTTGCTATTTTTGTATAACTATTGCTAACAACATTAGTGTTTTCACCGTCTAATTGAATCGCATTTATTTCAGCTTCTTCCTTTAAAGATAAAATAAATATTTGAATTTGAATTCATAAATTTCCTTGCGGAAATCTGTGATTTATGTAAGAGCTTATAGTCAATTCAGCCTACGCCAAAAATTTGTTTTGTTTTGAAAAGAGAATTCAAGCTAGTGCGGGGTGTTCGACCCGGAAAGTCTGAAGAAAATGATTCGAACTTGATAGGAAACTTAAAAATTTTGAACATTATCGGCAAAGAGAAATTCTTGCTGATATGCTCATCCTCAAAATTTTTTTTCTTAATAACTTTTGAGGGGCTGTGAAGGGCGGTTTAAATTCACTCATTTCGATTCGTTCAACTTGATATAACTTTTTTATTTTTTTACTTTTCTTCTAGCTTTAAATTGTTACAAATTGTAACAATTTTGCTACACCGAAATATGAAAAATTTTTTGCTTCCTTATTTGTCTAACACCAAAAAGTTGATAATGTTAAGTTTATTTTGACTTGAAAAAAAAGTCACGGATGATCGATTTGAACACCGCTTAAAAAAAGTATATTTAGTATAAATATTAAATAACTTTTATAATGAGAACAGAAAATTTTTTAATCAAACTAACTCAACATAAAATCAGTTCGGAAAAAAAAATTGTTTGGATGTTGCAAAAATTTTACAAATTGTAACTATTTAAACTTTTGAAAAAATTTATTTCGTAAAAAAATAGAACTTGAAATATATAATTGAAATGAGTGAATAGAAATAAACTGTTCCAACTTCACAGTCCCAATTTTTGAATGGAAATATATTTTCAAGTTCTGCAAAATACTAAATTATGTAAAAACTATGCTAAATTATAATTATAGCTCTGTAAAAAATGTGCAGAACTAAGATCGAACTTTACAAAAAGTTGGAACTTTTTTTAGGGGTGTGAGAGCCTCTGACTCCGTTTTTGCATTTTATTCTACCCTGAAGACATTTTAAATTGGGAATTTTTGGGAGGGTTGTTAAAATTCAAAAAACAAATATTTTAAAATTTTTTCTGTTATTTTTCATTTTAAATCTTAAATAATAAATTCGAAAATTTACATTAAATGATAGTGATTTATCATATAAAGATATTGGTGAATCAATTGTTTGTATACTAAATTCCCTTTTCTAAAATAAAAAATATAATTAATTTGATTCGAGTATTATGACGATTCTTGTATTAGTTTTGGCAAAAATCGTCATAAAAATATTTTTATGAAAATTTTGAATTACAATTAATACAGGCTCGGGTATTTTAACAACAGGCTCGTGAGCTACAACATGTATAGGTGATCTTTTTTCTTTTATTTCTTCTATCGATGTTTCAGCTGAACTTTTCCAATTCAATTCTTCAGTTTTATCCGTAACCAATGGACTTTTAATTGGTTCTATTTTATCAACATCTTTTAAATTTAAGTTAAACATCAAAGGTTGAACATTAGTTATCGGCCTTGAAGCAACAGATGACATTTTCACAGGACTTGTCAAATTAAGATTTTCTCTTGTGATTTTACTCAAATTGTTGTCGCTATTTTTATCTGTTAATTTTATCGGGCTTGTCGAACCAGGACTAATATTCTGTGATCGAGGTCTCGAAAAATCATAATCAAAAAGCTTTAAAAATAATTTTTTTTCTTAAATAAATTTTATTTAGTTTATAATTTTTGTAGATTAAATTACTTGTTCAAAAAGTGTTTTTTGTTGCGTATTTTCTTCGTTTGAATTATCGAAAAATGGCACAGGCAAAGTCTTGTTCTAATTTAAAACTAATTATGTATTATATTAGAAAGGAGTTATGATTTTTAAATTACGCTTTGTCTCTCGTTTGCAGTAAAACTTTTACTTGGAGTTCCGAAAATCTAGAAAATAAAACTTGAAAAAAAATATAAATATTCTAAAGTTGATGTTCATACATGGTCAAATATTGTTTTTTCTTCACTTGGACTAGTCCATTCATTTGATTGTGGATATTGAGAAATGCGTGTAGGACTTGTTTTTTTGCCATAAAGCTGTTTTCGAAAAAAAAAAGGTAAAAACGATAGGCTAAAATTTGAAAGAAAACAAAAAATTAATTTTTTTACTTTGCTAAAAACGTTAGCTTCCATTTTTCATTAAAAAATTAAACAAATAATTTTTTTAATTTAAATAATTCCTAATGATTATTTATTTATTGTTTAGATTTTTTTTAAAAGAAGACTAATCATCTAGTGTTTATTTTCTTTAAGCGTTTTTAGTGCTCAAAGTTTAAAGAGATTTTATGGGATTTTTAAAAACGCATTTGGTTTTGACTGGTAAAACTTTAGTCTAATGTTTATTTTTTTTAATAAGCTCTAAATTGATTTTATAGTTTTAAGTTGTTAAAATTTTAAACTGATTTTAATATTTTCAGTTCGAATTATATAATTTTTTTAAATTAAAAAAAATCGAGCCTTAGAACGAAAAAAGTGGATTTAAACTTCGAAATTAAAAAATGCTGCATCAAACACGAGAGAAAAAAAAAGTTTTTTTTTGAGTTAATTTTTTTGTCAATTTTCTTTTCCTTATTTTTTTGATCCACAAAATTTTTTTTTCTTTACTTTAGAAGTTCAAAGTTTCTGAAATTTTCTAAAATATGTAAAGTAAATAAGCAATGCAAAAATATGAAATTTTGCACACCAGAAAAAACCTATTTACAAATAGCATTTTTAAATTTAAATACGCAATTAAAATTGAACAAATTTTTGCAGACTTTCTCAGATTGCTTCACATTTTTTGTTAGCAAAAGTATTTTTAATTTTTTGCAGAGCGATATTATGTTTGAGAAAATTCACCGAAATTTTTAACATGCCTTTTTAAAGATAAATGAAATATTTAAAGTGGAAATTTCGGAACCTATTTTGTAAATATAAATCAAAGTTTGACAGAAAAAAATAAAAAAGTTGGACTGTTTTTTAATGATATTTAAAAAAAATTTTTAACAGCATTACTTTGCAAAGAAACGCGTTAGTTACATTAAAAATTCAACGAAAATCGAAATTTGATAAACAAACAAACGTCAGCTTCAAAACAGTGATAATTCTCAAAAATCTAATCTAAATTTAGAAACGATAATACTGAATCAGGTAACAATCCAAATTCTAATTCAAAAGATTCAAATCGTCCTTAACCACAACAAAGTAAAAAAACCCTAAAATCATTTCACTCGTCAAACTCTGAACTACCAAATAAGGAGCTTTTAGATGAGAAAAGATGAAGGCTTTTAGGTTGCCGGTCCTAAAAAGCAAAAACAAAAAAGAT
>NTPY01000103.1:600649-626446 GCA_002922825.1 Brachionus calyciflorus | reverse complement strand
AACTGTCATTTTAACAATCGTCGTCAATAGCTCCAAATACAATTTATTTTCTCTTATGAGAGTTTTTTTATTAAATCGTCTAACGAGAACATAGCCATTTTGCTTATTTTCACCTAAAAAAACTACACTGTAGTATCCCAAAAAAACTTAAAATTACCGATCCTTTCTAAAAAGATTAATTTCTTAGTATTTTCTCGTTTTTTCTCAATAACAAAATTGTATAAATTATTTTTTAAATTACCACCCTTTTCCATGGGAATTTCAATATAACAAGTGATGAAATCGAATTTCATTTTTAAGGAATTTGAAATTCTCAAGGCAAAACCATATCTAATTTCTATTCAATAAAAATATTTAAATTCAAGTTTGCTTCTTAAAGAATTTTAAAATTTAAATATTAGATTTTAATTTTAAGTAGAATTCAAATAAGATTTTCAAATTTGAGAAAAATTCTAAAATAAAATTCAAATTTTAATTTAAAATCAAATTAAAATTTTATTTGAAAAAAAATTGAATTCTATTCAAATTAATATAAAATATCGATAAATAGTGTATAATATCGTACATTATCAATCCAAATTCCTATTTTATTAATTGTAAGAGCGACTTTTAAATTAAATAATAAACTTTTTTCTTATTATATTCATCAATATCTAAATAAAGATACAAGATTTTAAATGAACTATTACTTAGTACTGTTACATATTAAGAAGTCCGAGAAAAATTTTCTCAGAACAAAAAAAATAGTATCTTAGTTGAATAAATAAACATTGGTTGAGGCCAATTCAAATAAAGATTTATACTCGAGTTAAATAATTTAGAAAAAATAACTTTCTCCAGAGCCTTCAAAGAATTTCGGAAACTTTCCGAAATTCTTTGAACAAAATTTAATATTTTAATACGAAAATTTACCACATTTGTGATATATTTTTTGCACATGTTTCCGGTAAAAAAGAAAACTCATTTTCTTCATAAAAATTTAACTTCTAACAAATTTCATTATTAAAGCAGAAATTACTAATAAATATCACAAAATATAAACTAAAACTTATGGAAACGGCTAAAACTCATGTGCTGTACTTTGTGAAATAAATTTTTCCAATGTGAAAAAATTTTGCTGGTAAAAATCAGTATTTCAATTCGAATAAATTATTTGTAAACTTCAAATTATTTTTATATTTAATTTCGTACCGAAAACTAATAACTTATTTAAATTTTAATCGCAAACTAAGCAAAAATTCAAATTTAAAATTTGAACTTGTAAATAAATCGTGAATACTTTTTAAATTTGTGTTTTATTTTTGAACAAAATTCAAATAATTTTAAATTTGAATTTCGAGTTATTTGAATATTCTTTGAATATACAATATTCGATTTCAACACTAAATATAACGAATACCGAAATTTCCGCAAAAGTTGTTCGTTAAATCGAGGAACGACTGCATTCTTTCTTTCCTTCCTTCAACCTAACTTTCCTTTCCTATGGGACTTTGTTCAGTAAATTTCAATTCACTTAATTTGCTTTAACTTTTGAATTGAAGTTATAAAATTCAATTTGTAAAAGCTATTTTCGAGTCTACGATTCATGCATTTTACTTGATGCTCAAATTAGTAAAAATCAAATAATCAAACTGCTCAGAATTAATCAATTTAAGGCCTAATACATATTGTAGCTTTTGGCATGTCGTGGTTATTTGAGTTAAAAATTCCAAATGTCTTAAAATTCAAGCAATCTAAATTGATAAAAAATTTTAGGTTAATTTTAAATATCTAGCTTTATTGCAGTTATGAAACTTCTATCGGTTTTCAACACATGGAATTATTAAAAATAGTCCTAACTTCTTGTAGTATCTAATAACAAATTTGTTTCTAAGATTTAAACAATTTTTTTTTTTCACATAGGTAATATAAGAAAATAACATGTCTATAAACAACTTTTTTTCACATTTTATAATTATATTACTCCTTTAAGTCTGTAAGAATTATCCTCAACAATAAAAAAAAACGCTTAGACTCTTATTTGTTTCATAAAAGTAATTGGATTTTATAACATTTTCGTCTAGCTAAGGTAACCATTTATAATTATAAGTTTAAACATAGCAAAAGAATAAAACCTGTATGATAGATTAGATAACATTAAGTAAATATTAAAAAAATTTTTATTTTCAAAATTAAATGTGAAAATATTACATGTAACAAGTAAAAAAAAAAAAAGAATCAAGTGATAGTTTGTTCTATGGAGATAAATTAAAAATTTTCAAATTGGTTGTTTATTACCAAGTCCATGAATTAAAAATGTGAAAAAAATCTAATCTTTAAAGTTAAAAAAAAGTGATAATTTAAAAATTTTATATTTAAAGACTTGAAGAAAAATTGAATTATTAAAAAGAAAAAAATTTAATAATCCGACTAAGTCTACATTAGATAAAAATGAATTCAAAACTAATTTCAATTTGCTTTTTTATTGGCTTATTTAGTTCGAATTTCTTATGTATATTGTCACGCGATTCCAAAGTTATTTTAAGCTTGCTAAGAGAATTTAAGGCTGGTGATGATCATGGTGATTTACATGCAGGTCTCCCTAATGATTTATGGTTTATTGATCAAATATTCGAAAAGTATTCGAATGAAACTTTTAATTATACAACAATTAGTCAAGCTGACTTCGAGGATATTATGGATAAGCTAAATATTGAAATTCACGACCACGACCATGACCATGACCATGACCATGACCATGACCATGACCATGACCATGACCATGACCACGACCACGACCACGACCACGACCACGACCATGACCACGCTTTGTCTAAGTTAAAATCAGATAATTTTAGCCTAGTAAGCTAAAAAAAATTTTAATTATTTTATTTAAAATTTTTTTTTAATAGTTTTTATTTAATATTTAGTGTTACACAAGTTCGCAAATTTTTACAATTTTTCACTTACACGATGCAGAAAGACGCATATCTAAAAGTCTTTTTCAACGCATGACTCCAGCTCTTATATGGCTTGGTATTAACCCAGAGTGTCATAAAGGCGATCATGATCATGAGGAGAAAACATGCGAAACATCAGCCAAAGATAGTAAGAAAAAATATTTTCATAAATGTTTGTTGATTAACCAAATAAATTTGGTTTTGCTAAAACAGGGATCTTTTTTTTTCTTAAGCAGAACAATCAATCATATTTTTTAAGTCTTTTTTGAATTTAGAAAATTCGAAAATTTTTGTGCAATTTTTACAGAAAATTAGCAGAATGTTATAACAAATTAGAAATTCTTGTACAATTTACAGAATAAATTTATTCCATTCTCAAAAAAAGTTATAGCGTTTTGCATTTTTGTAACAAAAATTCACACTGTCAAACTTGGCTTCGACGCAGTTTTAAAGCGGCTTAAGTCAGGTGTAATTTAATTTTAAAATTGTACTGTATAAGCTTAAAATAAATTCAAAATTTTGAATTAATATTTAATTTCTAAATATTTAATTTGAAAGAATATTTGTATGGTACTTTATCAGTGGTAGCTATATGGGCTATTTCAATGATATGTGTTAGTTTCCTTGGAAAATTTAATAAACCATATGGTTATTTAATCTTGGCTTTAAAAGCACTAGCTATTGGAACTTTAGTCGGAGACGTTCTTTTACATATTATACCAGCTGTAAGCTTTACATTTACATTTAAATCTTTAAGAAAATAATTAACTAAAAAAATCTAATAATTTTTAAGGCTCTTGGTCTTCATTCACATGGAGATGATGAAGATGATCATGATGGTCATGATCATTCAAACGAGGTTAAAAGAGATCATCGTGATCCTCTATGGAAAATGACTGGAACAATTACAAGTATTACAAAATATTCAAAATTAAAGAAATTTTCTTTTTTTAAACTTTTTTTTTGATTTTTCCTAGCAATATTTATACTCTGGGTGTTGGAAACATTCTTTCATCATCATCATCATGATCATGAAAATTCAGCTGATAATAATAACTATGATAATGAAGCTTTTCAAAAAGATAGTTTAGAAAAAACTAAAGTTGAAGCGTTTGACACAGTTGAGCCATCAACAATTACAAACGTAAAAACAAATCAAACTAAAGTCAAGAGCTTTACAGAATATTTAAAAAGTAATTTTTTTTTTTAATTAAAAAAAAAATAATTTTTTGAATGTTTTTTTTTATAAAGCTGTACACATGACTGGTTGGATGGCATTTTTTGGCGACATGATGCACAAAGCAGCTGACGGCTTTGCTATAGCAGCAGCTTTTTCAGAATCTCTGAGCTTGGGTTTTTCTACAAGTTTAGCTATTTTATTTCATGAAATTCCGCATGAATTAGGGGACTATGCTGTTTTAACAAGCTCCGGATTTAGACATTATACTGTTTTGATTCTAAATACAATAACATCAGGCACAGGGCTTATTGCTTATTTAATATTAGTGAGTGTTTCGCCGAACGAATTTGTTAGAGAATGGATTTTTGCAGTGACAACTGGAGTCTTTTTGTACATATCTTTAGTTATTATGGTAAAAATTGAAAAAAAATAAAGACAAAAAATTTTTTAGATTAATTTTTTTTTCAAATTTTAATTAAAGGTTCCTCGAGTTAAACTTGAATTAGAATCTAAGGATGGTAAACGAGATTTGTTAAAAATATTTTTTGTAGTCTCGTTTTTTCTGATCGGATGGGCAGTTATGTTTTTGCTTGCTTTTTTTGAAGAAGACATTCAATTTAATATTTCTACTTCATGTTGAAAACAATATTTTATGTACTCAATTACATTTAATCGAATCATAAACATCCTAAGAATACTTAAACATTTTTTTTTATATTATAGATTTTTATCAATTTTATATTTTTTTTAGTATCCGAGAGTAATTGAGTTAGTTTATAAGAATATGACCATAGGGTCATAATCATCAAATTATAAAAATATTATAAAAAATAGTAAAATATAAAATAAAACTTTTTTAAATTTGGTGGTCAATAATAATCAGATTTTTTTAATAAACTTAAATCACAAAAAAGATATAAAAAAAATAAGAAATCTATATTACTTAACAAATATTGATTTTTTTATTTATTTGAAAACGTTATATTGAGAAAAAGTCCGAAATCTTTTTCACATTTAGCATTAGATATCTATAAACTCTTTTGCCGATAAATTAAGCTAATTCCACTTTTTTTTGTATTCACATTTAAAACTTTTATTTACTTTTTCCTTATTTTTTAAATTAAATCAATAACTTGAAATTCGAAAATATACTAAAGAAAGGATGGTTTTACAGAAAATGATGCTTGTTTCGTTTTGGTCTAATTTAAATTCAAATGTCGGGTCACCCTTTGCACTTCATTTTGCTTAAAAAAATTTATTCTTCGGTACAAACTTAATTTTAATACTTTATCAGTATTGCTATTTTGATAGTACCGAACCATATTCCTAACGTATTCTAACACTAAGTTGAAAATATTTTGTAAAATATTTTTAGGTCAAGTTTAGAAATTCTGAGACTTATTTCTTTTTATTTCTTTTGTTGAGTGATTTTATAGATTCAGAGCTATATGAATAAAAGAGAGGAATAAAAATAAAAGACCATTAATTTTTTTTCTCAATAAACTAAGAAAATAATTTTTGTTAAATTTATGCTGCACTCTTTCCTTACGAATATGGTACAATTTTTAGATGATGAAAAATAAGTTTTAATCGAATAATTTGCATGTTTTTACATTGGTTCTAATGTAACGCAAACCGTCAGATTTAAAAATCGAAAAATGCAAGTCTTTGTATTAGTTTACTGTTTAATATAATACTTCTTTATTCAATTTCAATTAATGTATTTCAAACTAAACTTAATGTAATTTTCTTTAGAAAGTAAATTAGGGTTAAGATTTTGCTTGAGTTTGGCTATTTTAAATTCTATTTTAAACCTATCTCAAGTGTTTACGATTCTACATCTCTCAAAACTGTTACTTATGATCAAGGTCAACCAAAATATGCATTGGCATTTTCCACATCTAACGAATAATTTAATAAATTTTTAATTTTTTCTGGATAATTTGAACTAAAATATTATCTTTACATTCGTCTTTATATATAAAACCACGTATCGTGTAAACACAAAAAGATTTACACGATACTCCTAAGTTGTTTATTTTTTATAGAATTATCTCTATAATTGTTTCTCATGTAAATAGTATTTTTACTTATAATTATTGCATGTTTTTTAAAAGCGACACATATACGGGGTGGAAAGTTAGAATATATTTTGTAAAAGCTAAAAAATACCATTTATTTTTTTTTTCAAAAAATAAACTTTTTACCTATTTTATGTCTTATTTTTTTAAGCACGCTTTTACTTACTTTTTGCATATAATCGCACATACCGTATTTCAGTTCCTTCATTTCGCATATTTTGGTGGACCATAGTTTATATATTTTTGATTAGAAATAATTAAAAATTAACATGGGTCAAGATTATGGTCAAAGGTTGAGTTCTTGATAAATTTAGATTAGAATCCCCCCAATTTTTTAGTTTATTTATTTAGAAATTATTTTTTTCTAAATTAACTGACACTTCAGTTGACCAAATAACTAAAAAATATTAACTTCAAACTAAAAAACTCTTACTAATCGAAACCAACAATTTTATTCCTAGCAAATTTTTCTTTTATAACAACATTTATAACCTATTTCTACTAAAAAAAGCGGTTAATTAAAATTCAACAAAAAAATTTTCCGAAAGACAAATTTGAAGTTTTGTTCCTTTAATTGATTAATTTTATTCAGAGAGAAAGTGATCGACCTCGTATACAAATCTTTTAACATGGCGAAGATTTTTTCCAGTCGTCCCATGTTAAAAAAAAAAAGAAATTTTATATATTTGTTTATTAATAATTATTAATAAAAAAATATCAATTTAACAATTCGAATAAAAAAACTTAAAATTTAATTCAAAATTAAAGTTATTGTTTATATTAGTAAAAATGTTTACAATTTTATCTATAATTTTATACAGATTTACTTTGAATTGTTTTAAATCCGTATAAAAATCTAGAAATTTCAAATTATTAATTATCGTTCCTAATTTATTTCTAAACATCAAACAACCAAACTTTGTACTAGAAAAACTTGGAAGAACTTTGCTGGTTTTATTACTTTTTTAATTTTTTTTAATTTTTTTTTGATAAAAAATCGTTAAAAAATTTGAAAATTTTTCAAAAAAAAAATGATCTTTCAACATCAACCTGAGCAACAAATTCTTCACCACTCTTATTTGTTTTCAAGTATAATGGCTTTTTTAGTTGACAAACAATTGTTGTTCTTTAAGTGTTAAAATTTTAGCATTAAATAGATTCTGTTAGAGCATTTTGAAAGTGTGAAATAATTCAGAAATTGGGATATAGAAATGGATTAAATTGAACAATTCAATAAAGAAAATCCTCTTGAAGAAATCGGTCTTGAAGATTTCGGTGATAAATCTGAAATGGGATATAAGTTATGGGAGATATAAGTGCGAATCTACTGTTTAAAAATATTTTATGAGACGTGATTCAAAAGAAATGTAAAAAATTTAAAATTTTATTATTTAATTTTTAAAAAACTAAATAAATACCTTCAAAATTTTAAAGCTTAATAACCAAAAAATTCTAAAAGCTTAATATTTTGTTTAATAACATCTTCATTATAGCCAGGTATTTTCCCTTCCCAATTATTTAATGAATCTTTATAAATGGCCTTATTAATTTGATCATTTGACCATTCTTTATCTGACAAGACAATCTTATCTCCAATAAATTTTTCATGATTTAATAATTTATCTAACCAATTCAACCCAAGAAAATCGACTATTTCTCTTAGAACTCTTTCTTTATTTTGTACTAGCTCTTCATATTTGACCAATTTACAATATTCATCACCCATTTGAACACACATTTGATATGTTTTTTTATTAAAAATTTCCCACTCTTTCAAAATTTTTAAATATTCTTGAAATGTATTTGCCTTTTTCTTTTTGTTAAGTAAAGAATAAGCTGAACCACGGCCATTTCGAACCATATAAATAAATTTAGCATTTGGAAATATTTGATGTAAATAGTCAATATGTCTAAATGTAGAGGGATCTTTGGCACAGAGTCTAGGTGCTCGTCGAACATGATTGTTCATAATGTGATAAATAAACAAACCCAGTGCATTATCTATAGTGTCAAATGAGATTCCAGATGCTTTTATTTCTTCTTCAATTACTCTTTTATGCATGAATGTTCGGACAAAATTTAATGTATGAGGTATTACTTTAGTTTCTGGACCACAACTAACCGAATCATGTACGTCTAATAAGGCTCGCATTAGAGTCGTTCCGGAGCGTTCAAAACCTCCTATAAATATCAATGAAGATTTAAGAACATTTTCGTCATATTGAATTAAGTCCGATTTAAAATGAACTGATCGCAGAATACTAAATGGATTAGAGATTTTTAGGAGAACTATCGAAAATAAAAATAAGAGTATCAGTCGATAATTTTTCAAAATAACTCTCATTTTAGCTTAAATTAAAAACTATTTAGAGTCTTAAAATAAATTTGCCAAAGTAATTCCTAGTTTTTTTTTGATGCGTCAAGTCTTTTTTTGTTTACTCTTTTTGATTGATATTTTGATTGTAATATTAAAAATTATTATTTAGAGATTTCACTGAGAAGTATGCATATTTATTAAAATTTGATTTTTCTCTAGATTTTTTATTTAATGATGGTTTAGAACTAGAGATCGCTCATCTAGAAAAAATTAATAATAAAAATGATAATTTGATATATTTGAAGCACTTCTGAAGATTTCGAATTAAAAATTCGATGATTTAAAATTTTTAAATTTTAGAATAAACCGTAAATTTTATAACTAACTAGAAAAAACAGTGCCTCGTAAGAAGTAAAAACTCAAATTTTTCTCCTTTTACTGGACTCAAATATAACTACTCTGAATAAAATAGCAATTAGACGCGTCTCCTCGAGTAAAAAAAGGTGGATGCATTCTTGCATCATCAGATGATGCATTTAATTTTCATGAACAAGTCAACAATAAAAATTACTTTACCTTTTTTGAAGTTATTAAAATAAAACCTTTCAGCTTTTATTTTTAAAGAATTACAAAAATGTTATGAGCTTTTTAGAAAATCTTATGAAATTAGATCGATTAGAAATGCCTACTATAGAATTATAAATTGGCTTGATGTATTTAAAATAAATAGAAAATCATTTCATTAAAATTTACGAGTGTTGAATTATAAAATATTTAATGAATCATTAAATCAAAATATTAAAATTTCGAAAAAATTTGTTGAGATATTTGTTTTATGTCGTTAAAAATCGAAATTTTTGATATTATATTTTTCTAACGTTTCTTTTTCATTGAGACCTATAATCCTAGTGAACTTTTTTTGTGACTAGTTGATTTGAATTTGAATGAAAGAATAGGACTACCATCTAACTAACTAGCCTCTTGTAGACTGTAATAAAAATATCCTGAATGAAACCAAATCTTTTTGCCCTACTACTCTGGACAAGGCAAAGCTACCAATCCTTTAGTGTATACTCTTGCTAACCTTATAGCTTCATTCAGAGTTTCTACATTTTTACACTCGAGCTCGGCTCTAACTCTAGGGTTCAGAGCCTCTAAAAATAACCAAACCAATTAAAATTCTTACATATTTTCTATTTTATTAACTATATTTAGGAATTTCATCACTGTACGCTCAAAATTCTTTAAATTTTAAAATTCTTTAATTCAGACCTCAAGTGCCTCTGTACATCGATAGGCTTGAGCGTGGCCGTTAAATAAGACTTGAATCTTTCCCACGAAATAGATTCACCAATTTTCTGCAAATTTCTCAACGTTTGCAAAGCCATCGGAGTTTCCCTAAGTCCGGTTCCATTTTCACCATCTCACTATTTTAATTGCTTTGTAAATCGTCACGTACTAGTTGTCTCGAAGACATAGGCCTAATTCCTGTGGTACTTTTGAATGCTTCTACTGTAATTTTGGATTGTTCCAATCCTTTTTTTTTTTTCAATTAGTCTTCCTAAGATTGACTAAGTATTCTCCTCTGGGGAACAATATCTCAATAAGGCTTTTGTTTTATTTGCCTGCTTTTTCGATGCCGTGAAGCCAGTCTTTGCTCTGCTTCTGATCAACTCTTCATTTCATCATCCACAATAATGTGAAACTCATTCTAAAAAGAACTGTTTTGAGTCATCACTGTATGCACCAAATTCTGTATGGTGAGTTGTTCAATATATTCTTATGAAATAAGTAACATTACGAACATCATTCTTCATTTTTGTTTCTTTTTATCGCTGCTACCAATTGTGACTGGAATAAATAAAAGACTTTTTATTTTATAACTAGTTTATTAAATATTACTTCAGATATTGTTGGATCGATCTGAAGTTATAAAGAAAAGAATGCATATTTATATTGTAAAGTACGTGCTCATATATGTGCACTCAGGCAGTCGATGTAAAGATAGAAAGCTTTGGAATGCAAAGTCATTATCTCCTAGATTCTAGCTTCTTAGATACGTGTCAAACATATGTTATTAATTTCTTATCTTAAATCATAAACTGCTTAGCTGATACATAAAGATAAAATTTTGGTAACAGAGTTAATTCAATCTGTCAGATAATTTGATGAAAAGAATTTAATAATAATTTATATAATAATAATTTAAGGCCATAGAAAGAGATGACTATACAGTGTATTCTCGATTATCGAGACCAACGATTATCGAAACGAGAGACTTTTTTAGCAAATTTTTGTTTCCGGAATTTTTCCAATCCTTTTACATGTAAAAAAAAATTCGATTATAGAGACCAGAGAGACTAGATAATTATTTTATTATCGAGACTTTTTTCTTAGTTAAATTGATACACATCAATGTTAATTTTACTTTTTTTTAGAGACTTTATTTTTTTACATTATTTAATCAATTATAATATGTAATAACTTTTATATCAATTATCTTATACTTTTTTTTTTCAATTTTTTATATTTTCACACTTAATTATTAACAAGATAGAGTCGCTTCGCTCCATTATTCTGAGCCGCACTAACCATTCAGAGATGTAATTGTTTGAAATATAGTTTAGAATTTTGATTAATTTTAGCTTAAATTAATTTAAAATAAAGTTTTGAATTTTGCCAATGCCTTCTTTGTTAGAATTATGATTACCATTTTTTTTAATTGTAATAATTTAAGGCTTGGTTTTCAACATTTTTGCTAATGCAAATTTTTTTAATAAGGGTTTTTTTTTCAGTTGATGATAGTGCTGATTTTTTGCTCTAAAAAGTTCTTTTTTATCTCTTTTTTATCATAATTTTCATAAGTTTTTAGATCGCAAATATTTTTGCTTAAAACTATTTTTTTGGCTATAATTAATGCTCGATAATCGAGAATTCACTGTAGAAATTTATAAACTCTTTGTAAAAAATGTATTCCGTTTTTAATAAATAAACGAAAAAATTTTTTATTAAGTCTTTATTCAATTTAAACTTCTAAATAAGTCTTTAGAAAAATCAAAAATTGAATCCTCAAAAAAAAGACTCGAAAACTTGAAAGATTCGAATTTTTTGTGAAGTCCGATAACTCTGAATTTTTTTAACCGATAACAAGCTGAATTTTTGTTGTGTTTTACATCTTTCAATCCTTAATTGAATGGGTTATGTGAAGCTCATTTCAGTTCACTCATATCGATTCATCAAAAAGGAAAAATTTTTTTGATTTCAGAAAATTTCGGAAATGTGCTGAGGTAAAAAATATTGTTTCTTCGAGAAAGAATAAATTAAACTTAAATTAAAATAGTACAAAAACTACCTTTGAATATTCATGTTTTTTTCCTTCTATTTATATTATGTTATTCGAAATCTTAGATCTCAAACTAATGTTTAGTGCAAGCTCATGTCATCGAACAATATTAAAAAAGAACTCCTAAAATGTCAAATTTCTTAAATGCTATGCGGTCAATTATTAAAAAGGACTGTGACTCTTTGGATCAGAGATTTTTAAAAAAATGGAAAAATTTCTCCAATACAATCTTTAACAAGAGTTTAAACTTAAAATACGCTAAAGAAATAATGGAATTAAGGTTAAAATATGGTAAATTAGTCGAAGACAAAAATTTAGAATTAAAATTATGTAGCGCAATCTAAAGATAGAATTTCCCGATGCAGCTGCTAACAGAAAGCTCCTAAAGGAAGAAATCTCGAAGCATGGTATGTGGACAAAAACGGCAAAATAAAGTTTTATTACTATTACTATTTCTATTTTTAAATAAATTTACTTTGCAAAAATTTTTCTATTTCAAAATTTTTTTTTAATTTTGATTCAATCTTTTCTAATGTGCATTGCAAAAAATTCAAATTGAAAATTGAAATAGTATTAGTAATAAAACTTTATTTTGCCACAAAAACTTGAGTTGCTTAAGTGGTCCTAGGTTTAGTCGATCCAAAGTTTAGTTTTGAAAACCTAATGAGAGAACGTGACGAAAGTAATGTTTTTGAAAGTTGACTTTACAAAATGAATTTTGAAAAACAAAGAGAAGAAAAACTCAGGCAGCAGGAGAAGAAAAGAGGAGGCAAAAGGAAAAAGAAGAGCAAAAAAGAAAGCAAGTAGAAATGAAGCGTGGTATGAGGAACACAGGAGAAAGAACGAAAAAATCGAGGAAAATCGTAAATTCAAGTTGCCTTTTAGAGAAGATACCAGGAAAGTTATGGAGCTTAGAAACGATTTGTCAAAAGGTTACATAAAGAAAATGTATTTAAAATTGTCTTTAGTTTATCATCCAGACAAAAATGAAATTTACATCAGACAATGTTCAGGAATCATACAGCACTTGTTTTGAAATAAGAACTGAGCGTGAGCGTCACGTTAGCGTGAGTGTGTGCGTTAGCGTGAGTGTGTGCGTTACAGTTACCGCGAGTGTGAGCGTTACCGTTACCTTTTAATTGATTTTAATTTTTCTAACGAGTGAATCAAATATCTTTTCTCAATTTCGGCGAGAAATTAAGTATGTTTTTTCTATATTAAACTTCTTTCTAAAGGTTCTTTTATTTTTGAATTTTTTGAGATTAAATAAAAAGCCTTGCTAGTAACGGCCGAGTTTTTCTAAAAAATGACTGTCCGTGTTTTAGAAACACAAAAATTTTTTAGCTAACCCAAACTATATCTCAAAAAATAAACGGCAAAGCTATACTCACAGTAAGGGTAGTATTGTATATAAGTCATGCTCACGCCTGTATTTCAAATCAAGTGGTGTATGGAATGGCTTAATTCAAATTTTATTCTTATAAAAAAAACATTATTTATTTTATTTTTTAATTTATTATTAATTAATTTAAAAAAGTTAAATATTAAAAGTTAAAACACTTTAAATGTATATAGTAATTATTATTTGCATCTTTTAACTTTAAAACAAGAATTTATTTTATAATAAGGATCTTCAAAATAAACTTAACTTTTGGTTTTGTTTAATAATCGGTAAAACACCAACTGATATTTGGGTTGGCGGTAACTTCATAGCGGGCGGGACTGAAAGAGACTACCGAGTCTTTATAATTAGTTGTGTATTATATATGAAAAATTGCTGTCTAAGAATCGGTCGAAGATTTATATATTAAGTAAAAATCTTAATCGATCAAGAACCCAAATTTTATTTCAAGATAAATTTGAATAATTTAATTATTCTAAAGTCGTGTTAAGTTATCGGCACGACAATAACAATACGATTACGAGGTTTTTAAACTATTTCAAATTAAAAGTGGTAAGTTCCGTAAACACTTGAAGTGTCTTAGTCGAAGCACTTCTTAAATTAAATTAAAATAAAAGAAGCACCAAACCTTTCTGAAGTAGTTTGCGTTTTAACAGTTTGCACACGTCTCTATTTTTATTTATATTTATATTTAGACGCCCAAGACTTTCAAACATCATATATTTTCTTTCTTTCTTTTCTTTCTCTTATTTTTAATACAAGCTTAAATAAGTGCTAACTTGGTTACTTAGAGTGGCCACTTTCATTTTATAATTTAGACAATAAATTAATTAATAAACATTTGTTCTTTATCTCTTATTCATTGAAAACCACCAATAAAAAGAAAACATTTCATTGGCGACGAGGAAAAACGTGATTAAATGGGTTTAGAAGATCAATACATACAGCCATTTGACACTCTTGATGAAGACGACAGAAGCAAACGATGGGAAGAGTGGATTGCCAATTTTGATCGTTTCATTTTCATTAAAGGTGTCAAAGAGGACAACTTAAAAATCAATTATTTGTTGTTTCTCGGTGGTAATGGTGTCGATAAGGTTTATCAACCAGTCAAGGATGAAACCGATACTTACGACGTAGTCAAGGGTAAACTAACAGATCAATTCAAATCGAAGTTCAGCTCGAAAATACACGTGTTACAATTTAGAGAAATTTACCAGTTCAAAGGTGAATTATTCGAAAATTTTGTTACACGACTAAAAGAAAAAGCAAAGAAATGTTCTTTTGCTGATGAAGACAATGAAATTTTGGTGCAAATCTTACACAAGTGTACCTCACAAAAGCTAAAACGTAAGTTCTTGGAAAGCGAAAAGGAACTTAAGCTCGATGAGATCATTAAAGCTGGTAAATTAGAAGAGAGTGTAACTGTTCAACTGCAAGAGTTTGATAAAATCAGCGAGACGGAAAAATCAGCTACAATGGATGTTAATCAAGTGAAAAAAAAGAATTATGCTGACAAGAACAACCAAAGACTAGGTCAAAGCAAAAACACTAATAGTAAAGACAAGTTATGTTATCGTTGTGGTCTAAAGTATACACATGAAAAACTATGTCCGGCTAAAGATAAAAAGTGTAACAGCTGTGGTAAAACCGGTCATTTTGAAAAGTGCTGTAGAAGTGGCAATATTAAAGGTAATGGATCTAAGAGTCATGTTAAGAGGGTGCATGAGAATCAAGACTCAGATGATGAGGCATGTACTTGGAGAGTTACTGTCAAAAAGGTTGTGGATAGAGTTAAGAATTGGTTTACACCTTTATTCACTCTGTTAATTTGTGGCTTAAGTGTCGGATTTATAGTAGACACTGGTTCACAAGTAAACATAATAGATGAAAAAACATTTAATAAACTTAGATACAAGCCTAAGCTTTACAAATGTTTAACTAAACTTTATGGTTATGGTAATCGTAATTGCATTGAAACTGTTGGAAAATTTAAGACACGGGTCAAGCATAACGGAATTTACAAATCTGTGGAATTTATTGTTACTAAAGGTGGTTCTGGAAACTTGTTAAGTTACATGAGTTCAGTTCAACTTGGTATTATTAATGAAATTAGGCAAGTAGAGGTCGATAGTTTAGATCCAAGTGTGATAAGATATGCAGAAAGATACCCTGAACTGTTCTCAGGAAAAATTGGTGAAATGAAAAACTACACAGTACGCCTACATATTGATGAGTCAATTCGACCCATTCAACAAAAGCTAAGGCCAGTTCCTTTTCATTTAAGACCACTGGTCGAAGCAGAAATAAAGAAAATGTTGGACGAAGATATAATTGAACCAATTGATGGACCAACACCATGGGTATCACCAATAGTACCAGTACCAAAACCAGGAAGGCCAAATGAGGTCAGAATATGTACTGATGCTCGTGAGGCTAACAAAGCGATTTCAAGATCAAGACATGCATGCCCTACTGTCGAAGACCTGGCAGTAAGATTGGATGGAGCAAAATACATTTCCAAGTTTGATCTGAGATCCGGCTATAATCAACTGGTTCTCGAAAAAGCTTGCAGGTACATTACAGCCTTTTGCACTCATTTAGGCGTGTTTCAATATAAACGACTGAATTTTGGCATTAATGCTGCTTCTGAAATTTTTCAGAAAGCAGTAGAGCAACTGTTAGCTGGTTATAGACGGTGCTCTTAATTTTAGCGATGATATCATTGTTTTTGGTTCAACCAAAGACGAGCATGATAGGAGACTCGAGAAGGTTCTTCAAAGGCTTCAAGACAATGGACTGACAGTCAATGAAAAAAAATGTGAATTTGGAAAGACAAGTTTAAATTTTTTCAGCTTAAAATTTTCACAAAAAGGTATCTCTCTAGACAATCGAAAATTCGAAGCTATATTAAACGCTAAATCGCCATCAACTGCGGGAGAAGTTCGTAGTTTATTAGGTTTAGCAAATTATTGTGCTCGATTTATCCCCGATTTTGCGACTATTACTGAGCCACTTAGAGAATTGATAAAAAAAAATGTTACTTTTAATTGGGAAAAGAGACATGAACAGGCTTTACAGAAGCTAAAAAAATCTTTATGTGTAGAATCATTGTCCTATTTTGATCCAAAACTACGAACAGGAATTACGGTAGATGCGAGTCCCGTTGGTGTAGCGGCAGTGTTAGCACAATATGACGTTAAAAGTTCGGAAGACAAACGTATAGTAATGTATGCTAGCAGGAGTTTGTCCAAAGTCGAACAAAAATACTTACAAGTCGAACTTGAAGCGCTTGCGTTAGTATGGGCTTGTGAAAAATTTCATGTATATGCTTATGCCAAAGAATTTGACATTATTACAGATAATAAAGCTGTGGAATTGATTTTTGGAAATGTTCGATCAAAGCCAAAAGCCCGTATTGAAAGATGGTGGCTGAGACTTCTTCCATACAAATTTGTGGTCAAACACAAGGCTGGTGCTTTTAATATTGCGGACTATATGTCACGAAACCCGATTGAACCTGCGGATAACAAATTTGAACGTTTTACTGAGTCTTATGTAAATATGCTTTCAACTATGGCATTGCCTTGAGCTATTGAAAGGCGAGAATTAATAGAGGCTACTAAAGAAGACCCAGAACTTATTGAAGTGACAAAAATGCTCCGTGGTTTGAAGTATGGAAAAATTAAAGCATTTGAATCTATTAAAAATGAGCTTTCAACCTCTCCTGATGGTTTAATTTTACGTGGAAATCGTGTAGTTATACCAATTAAGTACAGAAATCGTATAGTAAAAATTGCTCACAGTGGACATTTAGGCATCGTTAAAACAAAGCAATTAATCAGAACTCATGTTTGGTTCCCAGGTGTTGATGAACTTGTGGAGAACAGGGTAAATGCTTGTCATAAATGCCAGATTAACACGGACAACACGAAGTTTGAACCATTAAATTGTTCCGAAATGCCAGATGGACCATGGAAAGTAGTAAGTTTAGACTTTTATGGACCTCTTAGATGCGGTAAATATCTCATGGTGGTAATTTGTGAATACAGCAGATATCCAATTGTAAAAGTTATATCAGGAACATCGTCATTTGTTATTATTCCTCTTTTAAATGAACTTTTTGCATTATTTGGGATTCCAGAAAAAGTCAAGACTGATAATGGTCCACCTTTTAATTCAATCAATTTTGCAGATTTTGCTAATCAACAAGGATTTAAGCATAAAAAAATAATGCCATTGTGGCCACGATCAAATGGTATGTGTGAGAGATTCATGAGAAATCTTGGCAAAGTTATGAGAAGCTCATCAATAAATCAAAAAGAATGGGAAGCTCAATTAGTAGAATATTTAAGAAATTATAGGGCTTCTCCACATTCATCTACTGGGGTATCGCCAAATGAGCTGATGTTTCAAACAACATCATCAACATCAAAGCTTCCGGTACTTGTCGATCGCAAGAATCTTGCCAATCAAGAACTTCATAGAAAAGCTCAAATCAATGATAATAAAGCAAAAAACAATTTTAAACAATCCGGTGATTGTAAGCTTAGAGTAGCTAAATCAAAATTCGCTATAGGTGATACTGTTTTACACAAATGGAAAAGGTCATGCAAATCTGATCCTTTATTCGATCCTCATCCATATGTGATTACAAATATTAATGGCTCAATGATTACCATTTCAAAAGAAGGGCAAGTGCTATGTCGAAACTCATCTTTTTTAAAAAAGTATATTGACCAAGGTAATTCATTAAATAGTCAATCAATAAAATTTAAAGATCCGTTTTCAAGTTCAATGCTCTAGAAAAAAGAATTTATAAGTGAAGGTGTACAGCAAAATGAATCAGTTAGTGAAGTTGTTCCGCCAGATCAAATTCAGGCTGAAGTTGGTTCAACGAGTGAATTGGTTAATGAAGAAGAGATAGAGATATCAACAAACATCATGTACAAGAGCAAATTGAAATATATGAGAGCGATATTAGTATTAGAATTTCAGATATTAAAAAGAGCGACGGCAGACCTAAGAGAACTATTGTTAGACCAGAGAGGTATGGTGACCCGGTGTATTATAGTGTCAAAAAAAATTAAAAAAAAAAAAAAAAAAAAAAAAAAAATCAAACCAAAAATAGTTTTTTTTTTATTTTATGTTTTTATATTTAGTCAAAATGTACGAACTGTGTGGCAAAATTTTTAAAGTTTTAAAAAATAAAAAGTTTGAGGAAGATGAAGTGTCTTAGTCGAAGCACTTCTTAAATTAAATTAAAATAAAAGAAGCACCAAACCTTTCTGAAGTTGTTTGCGTTTTAATTTTACAAACAGTTTGCACACGTCTCTATTTTTATTTATATTTATATTTAGACGCCCAAGACTTTCAAACATCATATATTTTCTTTCTTTCTTTTCTTTCTCTTATTTTTAATACAAGCTTAAATAAGTGCTAACTTGGTTACTTAGAGTGGCCACTTTCATTTTATAATTTAGACAATAAATTAATTAATAAACATTTGTTCTTTATCTCTTATTCATTGAAAACCACCAATAAAAAGAAAACATTTCACGGATTGATCCACGATTGAATACAATTAAATAAAAGGTACTCCCTAGGTTTTTGCTACCTTTTAAACCTTCTATTTGTTCAAAATTTCCATAAAATTTCTTTAATTATAATAATTGTAAGCTCATCATGATTTGATTTTATTTTAGCTTATTTATATTAAGAATTATTCAAGCGTTAAATCATTATGATAAATTTAATTCTTATTGTAAAAGTTTTAGATTTTTTTCAGAAATCTTAACTCTAGTCCTACATTAAAAAAAAAAAAACTTAACTCGTATAAAATAATTACAGTCCAACCTCGTTAATCCGGCTCGATTGGTGGAGTGTTTTTATGCCGGTTTATCGAAATTGCCGGATTATCGAGTTTAAATTACATTGTACCAAATGAAAATGGAAATTAGAAATCATGCTGAAAAAACGAGGTTTCCGAATTAGCGAGGTCCGGATTAACGAGGTTCGACTGTAATTTAAAAAATACCTTCTTTATTAATGTTCTTTACACTAAACTTAAATTTCATGTAGGCAATTAACATGATGAATATCTATCTATATTTTCAAAGCTCCTATTCTTTTTCACTTTATCCTGTCTAAGTTTTTTTAAAAGACAGACATATGAAACACTTTTTATTGTAGGTACTTATGCAATATGCGTTTTATTAATTCAGAAAACCTAATGAAATAAAATCTCAGAGAGAGGACGAATACAAAAATATAAATTTAACTGAAGTTTATAATTAAATTAATAATAAGTCAATAGACTCGAATTTGAGACTTTTAAATTACCATAAACGCTGGTTTATAACTGCAGGAATAGATCCCATCGTTGTCATGTTAGAAATTTTTTTGAGAATAAATCAAAAACTTTTGATTTTTTATTAAAAATTTCCCAAAATTAAGATCTTTATAAAAATAATATTTTGGGTTCACTTGAAGGTCCAAAAACAATTAACCGAGTAGACATCAATTCTCTCAAATCGCTCTTAAATCATTTTAAATCATTATAGTCTTATATTCTTGGTTAAAAACAGAATCAATTACTTCCAATCACAAAGAAAGTCAAAACGGTTTTTTAATTGGTAAAAAACAATTTGTACCTAAAATGTGCATCGCCTTAAGTTCAGGTCCTGAACTTCGATGCCGATACATAAAACTTATAATAGACGAACAGTTATCTTTACAACAAAATTTTTTTTTCTATTCGAGTCTTTAAAAATGGAATTGTTTATCAAAAAAAAAAAACTCAAAGTTTAATTAAATAATTTATTATTTATTTTCTTTGAAGAATAGAATCTTGAACAGTTTGTTTTAAAAGTGAAATAGTTTCCTTTCTATTTTTGCTATTAATAATTGAAGTGCCTGCAACAATCATATTAGCTCCATTATCAGAGCATAATTTAACATTGCCTGGACCAACTCCACCATCAACTTCAATATTTAAATATTGAAAATTTTCTCTTAGGAATTTAACTTTAGGTAACATATCAGCCATGAATGATTGTCCACCTTTACCAGGCTCAACAGTCATAATCAATGTCATGTCAATATCATTTATAAATGGTAATAATTGTTCAACAGGAGTGTTTGGTTTAATACCAATGCCAACTTTCATTCCAGTTTCTTTTATTTTTCGAATGCATTCCTCAGGTGTTTTTGTTGCCTCGAGATGAAATGTAAATTGAGTAGCGCCCGATTCATGCATGTCTTTAATCCATTTTTCTGGCTGATCGACCATCATGTGCATATCGAAAAAGGCATCTTTTATATGAGACCGTAAACATTTGACTACTGGATGACCGAATGTTAAATTTGGTACAAAATGACCGTCCATTACGTCCAAGTGTAAATAATCAGCACCTGATTCTAATAAATTTTCACATTCAAATTTTAAATTGGACAAATCGGCGTTTAATATTGATGGTCCAATCATAGCTTGAATTCCATTTTTATTATTTCCTGAACATGAGCAACTCTTAAAAAAGCAAATATAAAACTAATCAAAAATAAAAAGATTCAAAAATGGTTTAAGAATCCAACCATCCTCGCTAATATCTTTGGTTTTAATCTATTGAACAGGAAACTATTTTTTTTTCAAATGCTAAAGCTATCTTTTAAAAATTTTTTCCTAATTATAATTTACTTAAAAAATTTAAAAAAGCGCTTTGATGAATACATCATTTATAATTGTTGTTGTTGTTGAATTAAAATAATAATTTGAAATATTTTATGTTCTTTTTTTATGACAATTTGAAAATGCAAAATAAGCTCTAACTTTTAGCTTGGGATTTTAAGCCGTTTTTTCTTATTTTATAAGATATTTTTAGAACAACGAGGATTAGGGTTTGTTTGTTACTTTGAATCTCATTTTTTACTGGTTTAAACAATTATTTAAGTAGTAGTAGTAGTACTTCATAAACCAACCATCAAGCTTTGCTTGTATGGCCTCTTCCGTTAATTGATTCCAATATTTCACAACTCTATTTGTAAAAAAGTTAAATATAGGAAGTCAGTTTTTTACTTGTTCTCTTGTTAAGCTTAGACTATCATCAAATTTTTTGTTTAGACTAAAATTAATTCCATTTTTAGAGTTTACAAGTTCCATTTTATTATCTAATATATGAATTTGTATTAAATCACCGCTTATTCTTCTGGTTTTAAGGTCTGTAAGACCCAACAATCGATAATCGTTGTTCGTACTCTAAATTTCTAAGGTATAAAAAAATGTACCAAGAAAAATTTTTTGATTCTTTCAAAAATGAATTAAATCAGTATGTAGTATTATTTATTTTATAAAGAGGAAAAATTTTTTTAAAATAAGATTAAAAATATTCAAAAGATGAATTGCTTTCATTTCAATTATTATTGGACATTTTTTAATGATTATTGGTATTGGTATCGAGTACTATTTTTTATTGACAACGAACCAAAAGCAAATTTTAGATTAAAATGATGTTTCTTTCATTTAAAACAAAATACAGCAGGCTTTGTACAGTAAATTTCAATTCGTCATTTCAACTCATTCATTAATTGGAAAAAGATTTTTTAAAGGGGAACAGTTTCAAAAAGGAATTAATTAAAAATTACCTTGCTATAACCTTTAAACAGGAAGTGATAAATTTATTCTTTAAATTGCTATAAAGTGTAACAATTTAGCTACACCCTTGCAAAAATATAGGTCTGCGAAAAGTCTGTAACTTTGCAAAATTTGCACGCCACTGGAAAATGAAAAGTTCAATATAAAAGAACTGAAAAAACGGTTCACTATTCTATGCAAATTACCAAATGCTCAGACGTTGAGTTCGACGATGGCGTGTCTTTATTAAAAAAAAAAAAACATGGCCAAACATTAGAATTGATCTCTAAATCTGAGGCGTACAATTCTATAGGTCCTTTAATTGAAGTGATCATTTTCATGTTATTGATTTAAGTCTATTTTCTATCTCATTTATTTGGTCTTTTTTTTAGTTTTTTTTGTTTATTTAAACTAAGAAATTATTCAAGCATTAAAGCATGTTGATTTATTCTTTTTAATAGTGACACAAAAAAATAAGGTTTTTTTAAACTTTCAAAAGACAGTATGATAATGATCGATTGTCTTAAAAAAGATTTAATGAATAATATTTAGGATTGGTCGAAAGTTTTAGAATTAAAATGAATATTTTCCTATTAAAAAAATTAAAGATAAATAAAATCTTGTGAATCTTTTTTCTTTTACTCACAAAAAACACATTTTCTTGAGACTTTAAATAAGAATAAGCATATTTACTAATATAATTCACTTTTTCCTGTCATTTCATAATAAATAAGAAATAAACTTTTGCTAAAACTTTGTTTCATAGTGCTGCAAAAGGTGATATTCTTGACATTCAAATACAAAAATGAATTTCAGAATTGGGAATTTTTTTAAAGAGTTAAAATTTTAAATAAGAGTCACCCAACTCAAAAAGTATTTCTTATTTTACCATAAAAGGAATTTCAAAAATTTTTGTTCAAGTTTTTTAAAAAGAAATTTTTTTTGTTTTAGATTAGAAACATTTAAAATATGAGCTTAACTCATTACAATTATTTCTGGAAATTTGTTAATGGTTATTGGTATTTGTACTGCGTTCCAATTGTTTTTGATGAAGAACCAAAGGAGAAACTTGAGGTCACAGTTTCATCTCATCTCTTTAAATTCAAATATATCACCAATTTACGGGACTAAAATTAAAAACAAAAACATTTATACAAGTTTTTTTCTAATAAAGTATTAGTTTTTGAATCATTTTACCCTAATTCTAATTTATTCTAAATAATAAAAAACTCATTAAATACTCGTATCTTTTGTTTATTTAGAATATCAATTATTTAAATGAAAAATGATTTTAATTTTTCACATTTATTTTTAAGGTTTATTTTCAGTAAAGTTCCTATAATAGTTTTCTACTAAATTTTTTAGAGTGAAAGACTTGTTTAATCTAATGGTGAAATCATAACAGTTTAGATAATTAAATTTTTATAGTTAAATTAAGGAGCGTGTCGATTAAAAAATAAAAAAATTTTTTAAATAACAAAAATTTCTTTGTGCCAGTGTATTTATTTTTTTCTAAGCACAAAAAAAAGAGTCGGTCAACAATTCGCTATTACCATTAGTTAAAAATATATTTGATTAAATTTGTTTGATTAAGTTTGAACTCGAACCGAGTGATAATATTTAAAGAAACTTTTGTTGTTCTTTTTCAATCTAGAATCACACATGAACCTTAGACTAAAATACTGTTCTCTTATACATACATTTTATAAAATTATAAGTTTGATCGTTCAATGATCGGGTTAAAATTATTTGGAATGAATTTCTCAAAGATTCATAAAATATTTTTTTTTTCGTGATAAAAGTGAATGAAACTTTTTTAGCAAAAAAATAATTTTTAGAGATTGTGCCTTGAGCCTTTTATATTGAAAAGCATTCGGTTTTTTGACATAAAAAAATATCGATTTTTTTTTCAGAATATATTTTTTTATTTCGTAGAAATTTTCATAATTTAAAAAAATTAATTAACTTGAAATTGCAACTAAAAATGCAAACTTAATCTTAATATAAAAATTTCTTCTTCCTCATCATCATTTAAAAATAAAGTCCTCAAATAAAAAAATGACAGAATTAAGAAATTATAATTCAAAGTTGTCCAATGTTTCATTGGATCATTTCGAAAATTCAAAAATTAACTCTTCTCCAAATAAACCTAAAACAAGTGCTTCGATTTCAAATCCAAAAAAAACAAAGTCTAAACAAGATAAAGAAGATAGTGAATCGGCGTCGAGTTTAGCCGAGAGGACAACAGTTAGCGCTACCGAACAAGTCGTTAAGAAATTTCGACAAAAATTTATAATTCTTCATTATTCACCATTTAAAGCTGTTTGGGATTGGATTGTGCTTTTAGTTGTTGTCTATACGGCTGTTTTCACACCATTTACTGTTGCTTTTTTATTAAATGAAGACGAAAAAAGAGCTAAGCTTAATCAACATGCATCGACTAGACTATTTAAAAAACAACAAATAACTGGCGCCGATCCATTTGTAATGATTGATTTGATCGTCGATGTCATGTTTCTTGTAGATATATTTATTAATTTTAGGACTACTTTTGTGTCCAAAGAAGGCGATGCTGTCTATGATCCAATGATTATAGCAAAGACTTATTTCAAAGGATGGTTCTTTATTGATGCTTTGTCTGGCATGCCTTATGATTTACTTCTTTTCGGCTCGGGAAATATTGACGTAAAATTAAAAAAATTAAAATTTTTAAAAGAAATTAATTTTTTATTTTTGTTAAGAATATAAAAATAACTGGTTATTTAAAAACAATTAGATTGTTGAGATTAATAAGAATATTTCCAAAATTACAAAAATTTTCCGAATATGGAATAGCAATGCTTTTGTTGTTACTAGCCGTATTTGGTCTTGTAGGTCATTGGCTTGCTTGTGTATTTTATGCTATTGCTTATTTTGAACGGCCAACTCTACCTGAGCCTAGATATTCATGGCTTGATCATTTAGCTGAAAAATACAATATGCCATATCATGAAAATAATTCCGAAAGTGGACCTGATCTCAAATCAAAATATATAACAGCTTTATTTTTTACTTTGACGAGTTTAACTAGTGTTGGCTTTGGTAATGTTTCGCCAACAACTAATTGGGAAAAAATATTCTCAATTGTTTCCATGATGTTAGGATGTAAGTATTAAGCAACAAAATTGCAAAAAAAAAATAAAAAATTTCTAAATAAAAAAATTTTAGCTTTAATTTCTGCTGCGATATTTGGTAATGTGACAACAATAATGATACGAATGTATCAAGGTACAGAAGAATTGACCGAAATGCAAGAAAGTGTTAAGGACTTTATTAAATTTCACACAATACCAAAATCTTTGTCGAAACGTATGCAAGAGTCTTTTGAGCATACATGGTCATTTACCAATGGTATTGATATGAATACTGTTTTAAAGTCTTTTCCCGAGTCTTTACAAGCTGATATTTGTTTGCATTTAAATCGACAATTATTAAATAATTGTCCGGCATTTCAAGATGCCAGTGAAGGTTGTCTACGTATGTTGGCATTACAATTCAAGTCAACCCATGTACCACCAGGAGATACTCTTATTCACAAAGGCGATAATTTAAATGCTATTTATTTCATAGCTAGAGGTACTTTAGAGATTGTAAATAATCATCAAGTAATGGCTATTTTGGATAAAAATGACATATTCGGTGAAAATATTGGCAAGTATCAAGAGCGTGATGTTATGGGTCGGTCAAGTTGTGACGTTAGAGCTTTGAGCTATTGTGATCTGCATAAGATAGATCGATGTGATTTATTAGATGTACTTGAAATGTATCCTGACTTTGCCGAGTCTTTTGAAAAAATGTTTCATGTCACATTTGATTTAAGAGAATGTGAACTAAGTGAGCCTAAAATGGGAAAGAAAAAAAATAAAA
>NTPY01000103.1:564359-590719 GCA_002922825.1 Brachionus calyciflorus | reverse complement strand
TTTTCTTATATCTTTAAATTGATAATAATTATAGAACCAAGCTATATGAGAAAAAATAATTTTAATTTTTGAAAAAAAAATTTTTTTTTTGAATACGAAAGTTTACCATGAAAGCCGTGTTCAATATAAAAAGTTTGATTGAGTATTTCGACAGGCTTACAAAACAATTTACCACCAATGCTTTTATACTTTTCTTTAATGGTAACTGAATAGCCTCTTTCGGCTAGCTCTAGTGCAGCACTTAGACCAGCTAGGCCTCCACCGACGACTAAAACATTCTTATTAACACCAGTTGGTAGACTTTGAGGATCTTTGGGATTCAAAGGATTAATCCAAACAGGATCTTTGGCCAAACAAAGCGAAGCACTTGCTAATATAATCAAAAAGCTGAGTGTCATTTTTTTTTATTATTTTGCTTTTTTCAAATAAACAATATAAGCTTTGTCAATATTAAATTTTAATAACAAACCATATAAATAACGTATTTACAGATAAGACTTAACCATATGACAAAAACCCTTAAGATTAAAAAAAATAGATAAACATTAAAGATAAAATAAATTTAGAATAGTTATGTAACTTTGAGGCTAAATTTCAATTTTTTTTTTCAAGAGAATATTATCAATGGGTTCAAAGCAAAATTTTCCAAATATTTAATTTTTTTTATTATGACTTTTTTATATTCAACTACAGTCCCTAACGAGGTTTGACTTAATTAAATGTTTAATGGTTGTTCAAAAATGATCTGACTTAAAATTATTTTAGACCAATTTGGACTCAATTTAAAATAAATTTTTGATTGTATGTTCAAATAAGACTTTACCAAAAGTGAAATAAAATGATGCCTAAATAAAGAAGATAATATTTGAGTCAAAATTGGCAAGCCCTAAAAATATTAAATTAGCTTTGAACGGACATAAGGCATTTTAGAAAAATGAGCTTTGAAAAATGTTAAATCCTTTAGAAATTTTTAAAAATTTTAGCTAAGCTTCAATTGTTTTTTATAAAGCAAAGAATAATTTTTCGTTATCAATTTTAGAAAATGATTTTTTATTTTTTGAAAAAAAGTTTATTTCAAGAATCGTTTTTAAATTTGATTTGCATGTGATTTTTGATCTTGTTTTTTCTATAAATTAATTCACAAAATAATCTCTTTTTTTTTTATTTAGTTTAACTTACTTAACTTTGTTATGTTTGGTTAAATTTTAAACTTAAAAAAAAAAATTTTAAGTTTATTAAATTTCAATATTTTTAAAAATTTGAATTTATTTGCATTACATAATTTACAAAATCTGTATGTTATTATCATGAGACCATTCAGTTGACCAAAAATATAAACAATTTTAAAAAATATGTTAGATCAATCAATTTTTTTAATTTAAATCAACAGTTTTTCAAATTGAATTTTAAAGTTTTTAAAATTTAAATTGAATTCAAGTTTTATAAAGTTTAAATTCAAAAGAAAAAAAATCTTTAAAGTTTTTTATTTTCAATTGGATTTTATAGATTAATTTTGTTTTTGACTTGTAGAATAAGAAATTTTTTTCAATTTCATAAAAAAAACTAATTTATTAATTTACGACTACAACTTTGTATTTAAAAGACAAATTTAAAACTTTAAAATCAAATGGCTTAAAATCATTATGCTCGATTAGCTCAAACTAAATAATAAATGTTATTGATATTTTCTCATGAAAACTTTATTTGCTTTTAATTTTGTTGAAAATTTATCCTTTGTCGAGTTGAGAGAAGAAAATAAAATATATATAAATAGAGAGAAGTTTACCGATAGGCAAAAATAAAATCACACACTAATATTGCCTAAAACAAATGCAAACAAATTCAACTCAACAACACCAACAGCAAAAAAAACTTTATAAATTAATTTGATATTTTGCCAATTTTTAGCGCATATTAAATTTCTATTTTTTATTGATTCTCTTAAACAATTGACTTTAAACTTATTTTGCTTTTCAAATTTCCTTAAAAGAAAAAATTATCTCTAATAACTTAATGAATTGTAACAAACTGTAATTGAGACAAGAATTTGCCCATACTAAAGCTTTTATTTCTCTTTATGGAATCCTAATATTTTATGCTCTAAGTTGACGAACGAGTAAAACACGGTAAAGGCACCCAAACTTTTAATAAATTTAAATCCAAATTAATTTCCAAAATTGAAAAAGATCAACAAAAATAACTTTTTTTTTAATTTAACGAAAAAAAAATTCTAAATTAAAAACGAGTCTAAATAAAATAATAAAAAAAATCCAAAATTTTCCCAGGATAACTTTACAAGAATTATATTTGTTAAATATTTGAGTTCCGTTCTAAATAAATTTTTTTTTAATAATAATTATTTTTTTTTATTTTATATATTTTATTTTAACTTATTCTTTTTTTATTTTGAATTCCATTAATATTGTTGCTATAGAGAAAGAATAAAGAGGCTATCGAAAGAATATATATATTTTGTTTTCAACCAACAATAACAACAACACAATTTATATCGAAACTTAGGCCTTAAAAGTAGTTCTATTATCACAAATCATTGGCTCTATATCAAAACTCAATACTCCTAGAATATTTTAAAAATTATTCGTAAAGAAAAAAAGAGGGTTGAGGGTCTAGAAGAGCCTTTACTTAGAATACTATTGTTTTATTTTGTTGTTGTTGTTGTTGTTTTACTTTGTTTTCAAAGTCCTAACTAAACAAAAACAAAGAATATAGAAATACTCAAATAAAAAAAAAAACGTTTCAATTTTAGTTTTCTATTTTTTTTATTTTTTGCATTTATCGGCAAATAATAATTAAACAAAACAAAAAAAATAGAAAACTTTAAAATTAAACTTAGTAGTCTAGTAGTAATTGTAGTAGTAGTAGTAGTAGTAGAAGTAGTATTGGTTGTCGATATAGAGGTAAACCAATTATTCGTTGCTCTAATTTTGTTGTTGTTGTTGTTTTATTGTTCTTTTGTTTTGTGTTTAAAAATCTTAAAATAATAAATTTAATAAATAAGAAGATAAGTCTTGAAAAATCGCCTATATTCGTTTTAATGTTGCTCTTAGAATCAAGGATTTAGTGACCCGTTTTCAACTAATATTTTTCGCATTATTTAAATTAAACTACCATAACCATTAATTACAATAGTAATATTTTATGAAACATTTAATTTTTAAGCTCGATTAACTTTATGGCAAAAGAGAATCGACCAACAACAGAAACATTGTTAAATTATTCTTACATAACTTTTAAAAAATAATAATAAAAGATATTTAATAGTTGTGTAAATAGACTAAAAATAACTTCTTTTTTTTTTGGTAAAAAATTTAGGGTTAGATTACAACGGAGTTTTAACCAAAAATAATAAAAAATTTTTTTAAGCATTTAAATTTTTTTTTATTTAACTTTTTCAACATAAAAGTGTATTTAAAAGGATTTTTTTTTTATTTTTCAACCTTGGCTTATTTAAAATGCTCTTTTTTTTCTTTTTAGTTGTTCTTCTATTAGTTGTTGTTGTTGTTGTTGTTCGTTAAACACCTATTTAGGAGCTATTTATAAAGGAATTTTCCTTTAAAAAAAATTTATATATAAGAGGCTTTAAATAATAATAAAAATATTCAACTTAATCATGTTTTTTTTTAATTTTATTTCAACAAATCTGAATTTTTATAAATACTTCATTTAGTCTCATAAAAGTATTAGCTTTAGACATAATTTCAAGTTTTTTTTTTGTTGTTGCAATTTTTAAAGAAAAATATAAAGAATGGATCTTGTCATATTCGTAAGAAATATATAGGAATAGTGTATATATATTTTTTTGGAACGGAACTTTGCTTTATTTCCAGAGTGTTTTTATTTAGATTAATTGAATTGAGAAATTAAAATCAAGTGTTATCAAAAAGTTAAAATCAATTATTTTTTCTAAGTTTAAGTATAAGTTTGTAACAATCTTTATTGGGATTTTTTTACCAAACCACCGTAGAAAAACAATAACTGAAAAAGTGTTTTTAGCATTGTTTTAAGGCGTTTTCCAACACAAAAAAAGATTTGTTCTTTTTTTTAAGAGTAGTTACGTAAAGATGAGGTTGAAAAAACATAAATTAAATGGATTTTTTTTCTGAAGAATTACATTTGAAAAAATGTTGAAAAAACATAAAAAATTTTTGGTCTTAAAATTTCAAAAAAATTGAAATTTTAATTTTCGTAGAACGTCCTTAGATTATAAAATTATTTTGGAAAAATACCGATGATTTAAAAATTAGTTTATTTATTCTTTTAAAATAATTTTTTTTTAATAAAAAACTACTATAATAACTTGGCTTTTTGAGAATGTCTACTTGGCTTTTTTCCTTTATGTAATGAATTTTAGGTTTATCCTAGTCTCCTTTATATATTACCCGAACAAACTTAGTAATTAACTATTATGATATCGATTTATTCTAAAAAAATGTTCTTTGGTGAAATATTTTTTTGTTGTTGCATCATTATGGAGGATCTGTAGAGTAAATATATACACAAATACTAAAATTATCCTTTAGATGGCTACAAAGTGTTTAGAATTTAATTAACTCAAAAGTATATGCCTGCAAAAAGTCTGTAAAAATTCCAAATTTGCAAGCTATTGACAAAGGTTCTTTATACAATCTAAAACACTTTTCAGATCTAAACTATTTTCTGGATCAAAATTAGTACATTTTGTAGCAGTTCACTTAATAATTTTTTCATTTTTCATTAAAAATTCATAGCAATTTGAATGAACTGAAATGACCAGGGTTGGACATTGAAAAATCTTACCCACTTAGTTACCAGAAATCGAAAATTCAATTTACCAAAATAAATTGATCTAAAAATAAGAAATAAGTTAACCATTTGAAGCCTGGTTTATTCTTTCTTTAGCATTCAATGTCCAATCCTGTTTCAGTTGTTTAGCAAATATTAATCTTTTTTCCTATATTAATACTAGCTATTTACATTGGAATTTGACAATTTTTACTTTACGTAAAATTTCGAGTTTTTACGTAAATACCGTAATTTTAAGATATTTTTGACGCCGAATTAAAGTTACAGAACGATTATAATATTTTAATTTTATAACTAAGGAAGAGTTAATCTTAAATATACCTGACAGGGTACGATAATGCTACGAAAATAAAAGAAAAGAAGAAGAATACATTGGAGGAGATATTATGATTTCAAGAGAATACTTGAAGAATAGTATTCTATATAAGTTCAGTTTTATTCTAAAAAGATTAAAAACTTTGAGTGGCGATTTGCAAATATGTGTAGTGCTTAAGACGTTTTGATGGGAAAACTAAATACTTGTTGAAATAGGAGAAAAAACAATATAGAAACTTATCCTAGATTTGAATTTTAAATCATTTCTAAGGCGATTTTCCTCATTAAGACGTCTTTAAAAAAATGATCTATAAATAAAAGAATTTCAAATTTTTTTAAAAATTCGATGGTATAAAAGTTTTATCCGAAACAAACGAATAAAGCAATATTAATTTCAAGGTTATTATTATTATCTATATTTTATAGAAAATATAATTTTTTAAAATCTCAGTATCATTAAATTGACCTAATTCTCCTTTAAATCTTCCCAATTCTTTTAAATAATTAATGATTCAAGTAATTTTAGGTCAAAGTTGAGCAAATTTTTTTGTTGATTATCATTTATGGATCAATGGTTTATACATTTTTTGTATCAATCACGTTAAATTTTATTTTTAAAATTTGATTTTTTTATTTTTTAGTATTATTAATTTTGCGTGACTTAGAGCATTAAAAATCAGACTCTCTTGACAAATAGATGGACCAAATCAATTAACTAGTATGAACTTACTTACTTACTTACTTTGCTAGTTTTTTTTTCTAAAAATTTTAGAATACTAGAAACAAAAATATTTTTTTTTATTTATTTTTTTTTGTAAATTATCTTCAGTTGGTTTCAACAACAAAACATAACCAACAATAAAAAAACAAAAAAGAAATTAGAGAACCCGAGGCATACTTTCATATTCAAGTATTCATTGCCAAGTGAATCTAAAAAACTAATTTTTTTTTCTATTTTTTTAGTGTTGTTGTTGTTGTTGAATAGATTTTTAAATGAAAACATAGATTTCTTAAACAAATTAGCTTATCTTATAAAATTTTATCATTTATAATTTATTGTTATCTCTAAGGGTTTTGTTTAGTATCCTATCATAAGCAATTAGATAAATAGATAATATTTAGTTAGTCAATTTAAAAAATTCAAGGTATCTCTCTCTCGCTCTCTCTTATTCTCTAAGCAATGCGCATATGTAATTTACAAGGCTTCAAATTATGTTCGTAAATCAATATATATATATATTTGAAATATTCTATAAATATACTTTAGAAAAAAAAGACATAATAAAATAATGATAATTTTTTTTATATTGTTGTTGCATTCATTTCAACATTCAAATTTATTTATTGAAATAATTAAATCCCTTCGAAACAATATACAAAAAAAAATAGCTTAAATTTTAAAATTGATGTTTTTTAAGTACGATTAAAATCAAATTAAGCAAAATATAAAAAAACTATGTCAATAAAACATGGTTTTGTTGTTGTCATTTTATAAACCAAATAATAAAGCATAAATGTCATCTTTTTGTTGTAGTAAATATCCTAAATGAGGTTAAATGTATTTATTATTATTTTTTATTTTTTTTAAATACAATTGGGCGTCTTTTTAATTATTTAATTAATTATTAAAGATGATCAATTAAGGGATCATTATAACGAGATTGAATCAAAATGATAACCTAAATTTTCTAGTCTCTCTCTCTTTTTCTCTATCGCTTTCTTTTTTTTAAATTTTTTGTTGGGTTTTTGCTCTATGTGTCGTCTCTTGTATGATTTAGCCTCAAGTCACATAAAATATTATATTTTAAATTTTTTTTTTTTTTTAAATTTAAATTTTATTCTACCTGAATAAAGCATAATTTGGTCTTATTTAAAAAAGAAAATTGTTTTATTTTGTTTGAAATAATATTCTTTTAATAAAAGTATCATAACAAAACAAAAGAAGAGAGAGAGAGAGAACCCTTGACGAGTAATAATTACATCATAAAGGTAACAATTTAAGAGGGTTACTTTTTTGATTCTTAATAATTATTGTTTAAACTACTATTTTTAAATTTTTTATAAATTTAAATAAAAAAAGTAAGTTGTAAAGGAGTAAGAGGGGACTTCGTTTATTTTTCGCTCTTGCTTTTTTTGCTATTTTTATGTTTAGGCAAATATAACAAAAAAACATATTTCAATTTTGTTGTTGTTGTTGTTTTTTATTTTACCACGAATAACAACTAATTTTCCTTCTTTTATTTTCTTGTATTCCAAGGTCTCTTTTATTTTCTGTTTCTTAACATTACGCAATATTTATTCTTATTTTATTCATGACAAATATTTCATCATTTAGAAGAAAAAAAAATTAAAAACTTCCTTGTAAATTTTCTCATAGCTTTTCTAAAAAAAAAATAAAATAATTTTTTTTAAACTTGGCTTAGTATTTTTAAAGACTATCATCAAAGGCAATTACCAAATTTAAATCTACATAAAAATGGTAGACTTTTAAAAATTAAGACTTTTAATGTATTTTTTCCATTAAAAAAATAAAATTTAAAAGCTTTTTAAAAGTTAATAATTTTAAAAGTCATGACGTTAAAATTCTGGTAAAAAGTCTTTTGTATTTTTGCTTGAATTATTTTTAAGATCGAATTTAGCCTCCAAAAAAAAATTTAAATTTCCTTTATATTTAATTTAAAAAAAAAAAGAAAAGAAAGAGATTTCTATCTTTAGACCAACAAAAAAAAGGGCCTATTAAAGATAGCATAAATTAAGCTTTAGGCAAATTTGAATCCATTTAAAAATAGTTTATTTTTTTCAGATAAATTTATTATCTATCTCAACATGTCAAATTTTAGATAAAATTGATAAAAATTCAATTAATTTTATCTATTATTAACAGAAGTTTGTATTTTTTTCAAAAAATCCACTAATTTTTGAGCTATTAAAATCAATTTCATACCGTTTTTTTTTGTTTTAAGTTGCTCATATTCCGAATAAATTTTTCTATAAATTGACATTTTCCAAAACTGTGATTATTTTAGGAACATTTTTGTTTTTCCGAGAATAATTATGTACCTTAAAATTGAAACGTATATAGGTATTCTCTAAAATTTACGGTGAAATTAATTGTATTTTTTATACTTTGACGTTTAAAGAACACATTTAGACATTAACTAGTCTATTTCTAGATCTAGAATAAAATAATTCCTATGCTAAATATAAAATATGAATGTTTGTTTTTCAACAACAACAACAAAAAGTATGAGTTAAGATTAAACTTGAAGTACAAAGACAAAGGTTCAAAAAAGTATGAAGTACTCTTTAAAAATATTTTATTCCAATTTAAATAGATTTTAATTGATCTTTTTTATTAAATTGTATTTAAAAATTGAAAAAAAATGCTTATGAGTCTAAATTTTTGTTCATTTTTTTATTAGTCAGTGAACAAAAGTTTATCTTTGTGACCCATAACCTAAATATTATAATTTCGAGTCAATATCATTTAAAAATGAGTTAAATAAGTTGAACAATACCATCTATTTGGATAATAGTTTACTAGGAGTCTAGAAAAGGTTTTCTTTTTTAATCAAACAATTTTTAATTATTAAATAAAATAAAAAAGATATAATCAATTTTTTTAATTAAATAATTATTGGTAAATTATTGGTAATTGTCAAGTGATTATAAACCATTTTGGATACGCTTGATATATCAATCTAATTGAATCTAACCAATTTTTTTTTTTACTTTTTCATTATTATTTTGTTTTAAGCAAGACTAAAATTTTAGAAAAATTAAAAAAAATTTTTTTATATTTTAATAACGTGACTCATTTTATTAATATTATTAAAATAAATTTTTAAGAGTCATGTTTAAAATTTTTTTCTTTTTTGTTTGCTCTTATTTACTCTCACATTAAATTCAAATCCCAGAAGTCTCTTTCAAATTTGTTTTTTCTTTCAATTAATTTAAATCAAAATTGATAAATTTATTTATTTTATTTTTAAATTTCAACCCAATTCTTCGAAAATTTAATTAAAATTTTAATTCAATTAGATCGAACCTAACAACAACAACAACAACAACAACAACAATCTAAACAAAAAATAAAATTAATAGATATTTTGTCCCATCATAAATGTAATTTAACCCTTAGTTTTTTTTGTTGTTTTATTAAAAAAGAAAAATTCTTTTATGTGTGTTTTTGTCGTTTGTGTTTAAAAACAATTTAAAAAAATAAAATTACAAATGTCAAATTTTCCACAAATAAATAACAATAATGTAAATAATAATAATTTAAATAATAATGTAAATTCAAATTTAATATTACAAACATTAAAACGTCGCGCTAATAAAATAGTGGTACCATTGGACGAACGAGTTACTTTAGAACGAGTGTATGGCTTTACTAGTACATCTAACACACGAGTGGCACAAAATATTGATGGTACTATAGCTTATTTAGCCGGTTGTGTAATTGTATTGTATCATCCAGGACGTCCAATACCAAATGATTTTATAATAAGTCAAGCTCGTAAGAATTTGACAACAGTAGCTTTTTCTAATGATGGTCGAAGTCTGGCTACTGGTGAGAGTGGACATGATCCAAAAGTAAGAGTATGGGACGTTAGAGATAAAGTACAAATAGCCGAATTCTCCGGACATAAATTCTCCATAGAATGTGTTTATTTCTCCCCAAATATAAATTCAAATTTACTCGTTTCAATTGGTTCTCAACATGACATGGTTGTTAATGTTTGGAATTTAAAATCAAAATTTAAAGCAGCCTCGAATAAGATCTCATGTAAGGTCAAGGGTATTTCGTTTGCACGCGATGGCTCCTATTTTGTAACTGTTGGTAATCGACATGTTAAATTTTGGTATTTAACAACATCGTCATTAATGGAAACAGTACCGCTAAAAGGTCGTGCAGCCATACTCGGTGAATACAAAAATAATTATTTTTGTGATGTCGTATGTGGCAGTGATGATTGTACACATTTGACATATGCTCTAACATCAAATGGTATTCTATGTGAATTTAACGAGAATCGCTATTTATCACATGCTATTGATCTACGTACCGAAAATGCCTATTGTATATACGCTGATAATTTTAGTCTTTTTGTTGGTTGTTCAAATGGTAATATACACATATTCAAACAAAATAATTTAGAATTTTTAGCATGTCTTCCACGTCCACATTATTTGGGTGTCGATGTTGCACAAGGCATAGACACACGTCACGTTTTGGAAAACATAAATAATCCAGATTTAAAATATCCAGATTGTGTTGCCTTATCTTATAATAAATCAAATTCAATATTAACAGCGGTCTATAACGATCATTCCATATACACATGGGATATTAGGGATATATCTAAAGTCAAAAAACTCGATTCACATTTATTTCATAGTTCATGTGTATCCGCTTTGGATATTTATACTCATAATCAAACTAATAATTTACCATTAGATTCATTTATAACATGTTCAACAGATAATACTCTACGTATATGGTCATCTGTGTCGAATAATTTAAATTATACAAATACATCTAAACTAAAGACAAACATTTATAGTAGGGAACTATTGAAAATAATTTATATTGATAATGATCTATCGGGTTTGTGTGATATAGACACATCATTGAGTACTTCATCTAATGAAGATAATGATAATAAAATGAATAATAATTTTTCATCATCATCATCATCTTCGTCTAGTGGTCATCAAGTGACTAATTTACCAAGTGGATCTATTAATAATATTAATTTAGATTCGTCGAGTGTACCGAATAAATTGGGTGCTCGTTGTTTAAAAATAAATCCATTTGGTACACATTTGGCGACGGGTGATCGTAATGGTAATATTCGAATATATGATTTGGAATGTTTGGAATTTATAGGTACTATTGAGGCACATGATTGTGAAATTTTATGTTTACAATATTCTCAACCTGAGTCGGGTAAATTGTTATTAGCCTCGTCTAGTCGTGATAGACTTATTCACATATTTGACGCTTCAAATTCGGCTTATTCACCTTTACAAACAATAGACGATCATTCATCGTCAATAGCTGCTTTAAGATTTTGTTTTAATCCTTTGGAAAAACAACTTTATTTAATTAGTTGTGGTAATGACAAGTCTATTATGTTTCGAACTCTATCCTCCGAGCCGTGTCAATTTACGCGGACTAGTTATGCTGTTGAAAAACAAACATTTCATGACTTGAATATTGACAATACAAATTCATCTATAAATACAATATCACAAGATCGTATGATAAGAACATATTCGATAAAAGATGGCAAACGTTTAAGACAATTTAGAGGTTCTTTAAATGAGGATGGTCATTTATTAAAAATGGACACTGATCGAAATGGTAATTTACTAGCTGCTAGTTGTACAGATAAATGTGTATATATATGGGATTTGAATACGAGCGAGTGTGTTGGCTATATATATGGTCATGCCGAAGTAGTAGCTGATTTAAAATTTACATCGGATAATCAACATTTAATTACGGTAAGTGGTGATGGTTGTATATTTGTATGGCGATTAAATAATTTAGTGAATAATAATCCATGTAGAAGAAGTGTACAACAAAATTATTCACATTCACAAGTAGCTGTCAAAAATGGCTTAGAAACTATATTTGATAATGACGAATGTCTACCAACATGGGCACGTAATAAACTTGGCAATTTGACAAATACATCGAATCCAAGTCAAGTAAGCATGACTACAGTGACGACATCAATTGAACAAACAACAACAACAACAACAGCAACTCGACGTAGTCGAGCTGTATGGGGTCCTTCTATAGACACATCATTTGCAGTCATGTCTGAATCCGAATTAAACTCAGTTTCGTTAACTCAGTGTACAGACGATGACGAAATTCAATTTCCAAGTCCTTGTGTTGACAAGGACTATTTTCGTCAGGTTAAATTAGACTCTGAATTAAGTCGTCGAATGTCATGGGCTGTTGAAGAGGACAAAAATGACGACGAAGACAATAATAACAATTCGTCCGAATCACCAAGTGATAAACCAACACGTCTATCGTCAACTGTTTTAAATAGTGTTAATTTAACATTTAGAAAAGATAATAATAATGAATCAACCATTTGTTCATCACCAAAATTTGAATTTACTTCAGATTTTTCAAATATACTTAATCCAGATTCGTTGAAGACACCTTTATGTAAAAACGAATTGGAAACAGACTCGAGTCTGCGTCGTCAATCTCTCTCAGCTCGTTATTTAATGAAAACACAACAATTACAAACTAATTCGGACACACCTGTGACTACAATTAAACCTGAAGTAATACCCGAAATAGAAATAGAGCCATTGGAACCGAAAAAAAAGAACATGACAGCTCATACAGAATCGTCTCTAAGCAAAACTCGAACTAAATCAATAAGCGGTATTGATAGTTTAACAGTTAACAAACCAATGAGAAGATCGCCATCGGCTAGTTCGTTAAGTAACGATAGTCGTTCGAGTATTAACTCAATTAAAAATACTAAATCAACATCGGCTAAATCATCACCACAAAGACCTCAAGCTGAAAACAAGTCGCAAGATGAGACTAATTTAAAAAAAGCTTTATCCATGATGTCACTACCAGGTAAAAATGCCCAAGTACCTAAACGAAATACTATTTTACTACCACCAAAAACAATGAGACAAGTCAAACAACGTTCAATAGAACGACAATTAACTAGTAATGTTATAACAAGTCGTCAATTAGCTCCAGCAACGACTTTTATTGAACAAAATAAACACTTAAGAAAATTGTCGAGTTCTATACAAAATATATCTCAATCTGGCTTGAGTCTATTACAACCACCCGGGTCTAATTTACCACCACAAGCACCGCGTTCATCATCAAAATCACCTCAATTTCAATTATCACCTAAAAAAATAATTTTATCTGATAATGATAAACAAGATCAAATGTTATCGTCTACTTCATCGTCAACCTCGTCTCAAAATGAAGAAAATAATTTAAGAGAATCTTCTCTGTCCTCTTCGTCAAGTTCAAGTTGTTCAATTTACGAACAAGCCATACAATTAGAACAAGAATGTGAATCTATTAAAAAAAAATTACTGAATAATAATAATAATAAAAATAATCTCAATACAGGTCCTCAGTTGTTAAATAGATCTGCTGATTTTTGTCAATCAACGTCCAATCAATCATTAAAGCTCAACTCTTTATCCCTCAATTCCTCGCCAATAAGTCAAAATTTTACAGGTTTTAAAAAGCCGGTTACATTTGCTAGCCTAGCAGCAGCTGCATCCAATTCAAATAATTTAAATATTCTTTTAAACAATTCATCAAATAATTCAAATTCTCAAAATTCGCCGAATTCTAAGCAATATTCAAGTGAAAAAGTCGAATCGATTTTATATGAATTTAAACAAAATATGATTATTTTAGATTTAATTTATAATCAAGTAAGTTGAATTTTTTGAAAATAAAAAAATAAAAATGAAAAACGAAGTTAAGTATCGCTTGGTTTCGGGGTTCCAAGCCAAGTCGTAGTCTAAGAGTCGAGTTCGCAGCCATTTTTAAAGTAAGTGCTCGGATGAGTGACTCTGTCTAACGACCCAACGTCCCCCAGTTTTTCATTAAAATAAAGATTAAAAAAAAATTAAATTTCTGTTCTAAAGGTTTCGAAAAATGTAGAAGATTTCAAAAAACTTCACCAAACGGCCAATCTAATTAATCCGTCTCAAACATCAGCAACATCAGCTCAAACTTTACAAATAATTCAAACATTTAACACAAGTATATACTCAGTGGTAAAACAGTTCAAGGCTATTTTATCAAATCAAAATTTAACAACTCAAAACACGACCTCTAATTCTAATTTAGATACAAAACAACATGATGCCGATTTGGAATTTGTCTAAATTTTTTTTCTCTCTTTTTTTTATTATTTGTAACCATAGCAACGAACTTTTTAAATTAATTTTAGATTAGTTGACCATGTATAAAATGAATTTTGATTATTTTTTTTTTCTATTTTCTTTTCTCAAATATGTAAAATGTTTAAACAAAAATAATTCCGAATAGTAATATAAAACAAAAAAGAAAGGTGCTTTTTTTTCTTCTTTTTTAAATTTTTTTTTTAAATATAAAGGACAAGATTTAAAAAAAAATGCGATAAAGTAAATTTTATTTTCAAAAAAAAAAAAATTGTTCTGAATTTTCAAAAAATTCTAATTTATAATAAAGTAATTTAAAAAAAAAAATTTTTTTAATTTTTTTTTTGTTTGTTGGTGGTTGATTCCTTAAAGATGAATAAACGACCTGACTTTGCTCTAATTGACTTTGATAAAATTAAAAAAAAGAAAAAAAGAGATCTAACCGACTTGGAAAAGCAAGAAATTAACGAAGCTTTTAAACTATTTGACACTGACAATGATGAAAAAATAGACTATCATGAACTCAAGGTAGTTTTTTTTAAAGTACTGAATTTTTTTTGTTGTGAATTTTTTCAATTTTTCTAAAGGTCGCTTTGAGAGCTCTTGGTTTTGATATGAAAAAATCCGATTTACAACGAATAATGTCAGATTATGATATAGATAACACTGGTAAAGTAACACTCGACGATTTCAATGAAATATGTAATTTGATATTTTTTCCAAATTTAAGTTATTTAAAATTTAATTTAAAAAAAAATCATTATTAGCTAAAAACATGATTTTGGATCGAGATCCACAAGAAGATTTTCGCAAAGCTTTTAAACTATTTGCTGAAGATACTAGTGGTAAAATAAGCTTTAGAACATTGAGAAAAATAGCAAAGTATTTAAATAGAAATTTTTTTTTATAAATGTTTAAATTTTACAATAATAAAAAATTTAAAAAAAGGGAGCTGGGTGAGAAAACAAGCGATGACGAACTGAGAGCAATGATAAACGAATTCGATAGAGATGGTGATGGAGAGAGTAAGCATGATTTATTTAAATGTCATTATTTTTATGGATCATTTTACATTTTATTTTTTATTTATTTTACTAGTTAATTTTGAAGAATTTTTAGGCATTATGCAAGACGATTAGAAGAAGATAGCTCACAACATTTATAACCCTCGAATGATTACGCAATTTTTAAAAACATTAAATTTCGTTTTTTTTTCTTTTTTTTTTAAATAAAAAAATTAAATTTTAACCAAAAAAAATCAATTTTTTCTTTTATTCAAGCTAAAATGTTTTTTATTTCCCTTTCAAATTACAATTTAAAGAAAGCGTTGAATTGTTATGTCTAAATCGACCATTTTAATAGTTCTTCTTCTTTTTTATTTTTAAAATAAATAAAGTTTTTGTTGTGTTATTTGGCATTAACCAGAACTTTTCAAAAATTTCTGAAAGTAAACAGTGAATTTTTTGAAAATTGATTGATACCTTTTTCCTAAGTAGATTTCAAAAAGATTTGCATGTTTAAATTAAACAAAAGAACCATTTTTTTTATTTCTTATTTTATTCACTGCTGTAATTAAACGGAATTAACAGATTTTTTTTGATTTTTTTGCATACTAAAGGAAATGGAATTAAATAATTTCTTGGTTAAATTCATAGAGTTTATAATTAAAAATTTTTTTTTTATTTTATAAATTTAAAATACTTATTGAATTTTTTTGTTTCATCAAAAGTCTAGGTATTTTGATTTATAGTTTTAGTTAGATGAGAACAAAAAAAATAAAGCTGGTTTGAGTTTTCACCTTATTTTAAATTATTAAAAAAAAAAGGCCGTGTTAGCAGAATTTTTTGGGGAAACTATTTAGAAAAAAGCAATTTTTATTTAATTTCTTGATGAAAAGTTTTCTTGAATTATTTTATCAAATTGAACAAATTCAATTAAATGATGTTTAATTATTCTTGAAGAAAAAAAAATTTTTTCGACAAAATTTGGCTTCAATTATTTTGACGAACTCTTAAAGATTTCGAATGCCTTATTTTTATTTTTAGTTTTTATTTTGAAATCAAAAATTGTACAAGGATCTTTTAGTAAAAATTAATTAATTTGTCAAAATTTATTTAAGGATTCTATTCTAATATTACACAAAATATTTTCATGCAAAAATAAATTTGATTTCAAATCAAATCCGCAAAGCTTTTTTTAATTAATGCTCGATTTTTATGACATGTCATGGTATATTCTTTTAATGTTATAACACCCTGTCATAAAAACCGAATATCCTCCTTTTATGACATGTCATAAAAATCGAGCAATTACGTTATTAATTCCGAATTTGTGTCGTCTTTGATTAGGATAATAATGTAAATAAAGTTGTTTGAAAAAGGAAAATTTAGATGTTAGAATGAATCTCATTTTCAGAGAAATTTTAAAGTCATTAACTTCTGAAATTCTGAATGAAAAGCCAAGTGACAGGCTTTACTTAATAAAATTTAAAGTTAACTCATGACTTTGCTGTTACATGATTTAAAATTTTTACTTTGGAATAGGTCTGAGTTAGACATTATTTGCTTCAAATTTTCATCTTTTGCTTTAAAAATGATTCATTCAACGAAAATTAAGAAAGCATTTAAGATTCTCTTAGTCTCCTTTTAATGGAAAAAAAAAGTTTAAACTTAAAATGTTTTACCATTTTTTACCATGTGATCCCGTTTAAATTTTTTAACTTTATTAAACATTTATTCAATATTATAGTCGGCGTTTTTCCAAGAATGAAACCGACGATCGATATTTACTGTGAAAATTATTACAAATAGTCTTAAGTAAAAAAAAAATTCAGAGCCCAATAAAATTCAGGGTGTTACTTAAACACGGACCTTCATTTTTTAGAAAAACACGGACCGGTCCTAGCAAGGCTTTAAATAACTCCGCCTACAATCCAAATTTTACGAGCTTTCATGCAAGACCATTATCTAAGTGGTCGGGTCCTCATCCAAAAACCAAAACAAGGCGGAGTTATTTAAAGCCTTGCTAGGACTGCTCCGTGTTTTAGTAACACCCAAATATCCCACAAATTTTTGTTAATTTTAAACAAAAAATGAGTAACGTTTTAAACTTTTCGGAAGGACAATATAATTTTAATGTAAACACACATTCTTAAACAACGTTGCTTTGTCTTGTAAAATAAAATATTTAATTTTTTATAAACAAACTTAGTAAAAACAAAAGGAGATGGACAGCTTTAGCTTTGAAATTTTAGTAAAGCACGAATTCAGGTTTGATTTGTGGCAAAATTTCGTTTTTACAAACTTTTCATTCTCTGGCCTTTTTTGAGTAAAATTGTAGATCAGAAAAAATCATATTAAAAAAAAAACCGACACTTCGAACTTTTTCAGAAAATTTAAAAAAATCGAAAAATCTTCTAAAACAGCTAAAAAATAAAGTTTTGGAAAAAAAACTAGTGTACTTTCCTTCTAATTGAATTAATGAAATACTTTTTTTTTTCTTTGAGTAAAAGAAAAACTAAATTTCAAATTTTTATGTTATCACTTTAAAGACAACTGCAGTCTATTTTATACTTTCTTTTAAAGCGACGCCTCCTTTATTTTTCCATCTAATCTAATTTATTAATCTTATTAGAAATAAAGATCTGATTAAATAATTTTTTTTCCAAAGGTTTAATAATCTCCTAATGGTTTTCAACAAAATAAAAAAAGACTAGAAAAAGATTAATTATAACATAAGACTCTTTTCATGCTAATTAAAATTCATTTATTTAATAAAGTAAAACAGACATTAATATAAATTGATTAATGATCTTTAACTTGAACAAAAAAAAAAAAACAACTAAAATAGAGGATTTTTTAAAATTTTTTGAAATTAAATTTTTAATGGTTGATGATGGTTAATTCCAAGCGATTAAACACCATAAAAAAAAACAAAAGACAAAAATTTTCATTTTTGATTTCATTTTTTGCTTTAAATTTACGATTAGATTCAAAATTTAAAATGTCTAATAACCTGGATACGAGTATCCGAGTTAAATTAATAAGCGACAATGCTATGAATAAAAATCATGCAGAAACATCTCCTAACAATGTTAAAATCATTGAAGTAAACAAATTTAAAACTAACCGATGGATATTAGCACTTACAAGTCTATGTATTATTCTAGCCATAAGTCTCATATTTTGTTTTATTAAATATAAACTATGCTGTGTAAATAGCCCTAAACAAAATTTAAAATTAACTAATTGTTCATCGTTAAATGTGGGCTTAATGACAACTAGTTATTCTAGAAAGTCATTACAAACAGAAGAAAATCTAGATCATGAATACTTAGAACCAAATTGGAATAACTCTCGTCTTCCAACAAATTTAAAACCATATTTATATGAGATTAATCTTCGTATTAATGTTTACGAACGTATTTTCAATGGTACAACATCAATCAAATTCAAATGCTCAAGTCCAATTACTTTTATAGTAATTCATTCGGATTCAAATTTAAAATATACAAATTCAATGCCTAGAATATATGAATTGAATAATCAAGATCAACAAATGAATCACAGCTTAAAAATCAAAGAAATAAATTACAATTCATTTTTTTCCTATTTTGTGATTCGTCTTGACGTGGGACAACGATTTCAAAAAAATAAAAATTATATTATTATTTTTGAGAATTATATGTCCAATATAACCAATAATCTAAAAGGTATTTATTATAGTACTTATACGGCTAAAAATGTCACCAAGTAAACCCAAAAAAAAATAAAAAATTTTTTTTTTTTAATTTATTTATTTTTTGTTTGAAATTAAAAAAGAACAATTATAGTTTCACAATTGCAACCATTGGAAGCTAGAAAAGTATTTCCGTCATTCGATGAGCCCAGTTTAAAATCTCAATTTTTAATACGTATTGAACATCATACAGAATTTACAGCCTTATCAAATATGGAAGAGATTAATAGAATTAGACTAGATGAATCATCATGGTCTCGTACCATATTTAATATAACACCAATAATGTCCACTTATTTATTGGCTTTTACAGTCTCGGATTTTAAACCAATTTCAACAATGGGACCTAATAATTTAACAGTTAAATTTTCAACAATTACAAAAAAATCGAAAAAAATTTTTTTTAATTTTTATTTTTTTTAGATAAGAGTATGGGCAAGAGAGGACTATGCAAATAATACTCAATTTGCATTGGATATAATACCAAGAGCTTATGAATATTTTGAAGATTATTTTAGAATAAAAGAAGTTGTTAGAAAAACAGATCATTTTGCTGCACCAGATTTTAATGCAGGTGCCATGGAAAATTGGGGTTTGGTTATTTATAGAGAGTCGGCTCTTTTATTTGATTATGAAAAATCATTGCTTGAAGATGAATACTTTGTAGTTTTGGTCATATGTCATGAAGTTTCTCACTCAGTAAATTTAATTTAAAAAATATTTTTTTTTGCTGCTTATAAATTTTGAATTAAAAGTGGTTTGGAAATATGGCCACATTTAAATGGTGGGATAATGTTTGGTTAAACGAAGCATTTGCTAATACTTTAATGTATTTAGCTATGGACCATATAAAACCAGATTTTAATGTTCTAGAGACTCTAGTTGTTCATGATATATTTAATGTAATGGAAAAGGATTCAGTTGAAACATCACATCCAGTATCGACACATGTCGACGATCCGACACAAGTTCAACAATATTTTGATGAGATATCATATGAAAAAGGCTTTAGTGTGTTGAGAATGCTTAGGGGTTTTATTGGAGATGAACTTTTCAAACAATCTTTAAGAGTATTTTTTAAATTAAAAAAAAAAATTTTTTTTAAAATTTTTATTATTTATTAAAAAAAGAATCATATAAATAAATATATGTTTTCAAATTGTGATATGAATGAACTATGGCAAGTAATCACAGAGGTATTTAACAATATTATTGTTCTCTTCTCAAAAATCTTCTATATAAATCATCCAAAAAATAAATACGAACATTAAAAGCTTTAGCAAAAGCAATTATAACCAATAATATGATAATTGGTTTATAAATTTTTGAAATAATAAAAATAATTATGTAGGTATAAAATATTGAAAATAGGAAAAGACCTGAGAGGACTAGCCATAAAATCCAACTTTTAAAATTAACAATTCTTCGCAGGAAATTAATCCGTTGAGCAAATTTACTTGGACGTTTTACATGTGTACAATCAGAATGTGAAGAACCGATCATCTTTTTTTTCTTCTTTAAAGCAAATTTCTCAGTTTCTTTTTTTTCAAATTATTTTGTTTTGTTTTTATTTTGATTAATTTTTTTTGTTGTGCCTCATAGTATTGTTACCATGAGATAAAAATTTTTGAAAATTTATTGGTAATTTTTATTATAAATAATAAGCAACTGATTTAAGCTCATGTCTCTCATGCATTTTTTAATTTATCGGGAAGGTTCGATCCTCGACGACTGTTACATTTTTCTAGAAACCCCTAAATAAAATTAAATTTTCAAATTTTTATTTTTTTTTTTTAAAAAAAGACTGTGGATTATAAATATAATATATCAGAAATAATGACCAATTGGATAACACAAGAAGGCTATCCAATAATTCATGTTGATCGTAGTGTTAATGTAGACCGTCAAACAGTAACATTTCATCTGCGTCAAGAATACTTTCTATTGTCACGAGTCAAAAATAAAAAAAATTTCAAATGGGTGATACCATTTACTTACAAATTCAATAGTGATCCTTTAGGTAAACATATTGTATGGTTAAATTTAACTGATAATAAAATAGAAGTACCATTGAGTCAAAGTGATTGGATTTTTGGTAATTTAGACTTTATGGGCTATTTCCGCGTCAATTATGACAATTACAATTGGAAACAAATAATTAAACAACTTAAAACAGATCATAGTTTCTTTACTGCTACTGAACGAGCTGCATTAATATTCGATTCATTTACTCTAGCTCGTGTTGGTCTCATAGACTATTCTCTAGCTCTAGATCTCTCGTCATATTTAACCAAAGAAAAAGAATTTGTACCATGGAAATCATTTTTTAAATCAATATCATATTTGGATAATATGTTATCGACAAGTTCATGTTATGGTCTATTTCAACAATATTGTACAAGGCAAATAAATGAAATTTATGAACATTTAGGTTGGGAGGACAAGGGTACATTTATGGAAAGACTATTGAGAAATAATGTTATTAAATATGCATCGTATTTTGAGATTGAAGATGCTATTAATAAGGCTAAAATTAAATTTGATCTCTATTTAAATAAAACAAAGTAAGCTTTGTAAAAACAAAAAGACTTTTTTATTTGTTTAAATTTGGAATTTTTAAAATAGAAAACCTGAAAAGCATATAGTTGAAGCTGTCTATTGTGTTGGTATAAAATATGGAACTAATAAAAATTGGCTTACTTTATTCAATAGGACTTTTGAATCAATACCAGCCGAGCAAAATATAATATTACAAACTTTGGCTTGTAACAGAGACACATGGGTGTTGAAAATGTAAAAAAAAAATTTAAGAAAAAAAAAAATTTTTTTTTTTAATTTTTTAAATTTAAGGTTGTTGGAATTAACACTTGATGAACATCAGACTATAATTAGAAAATCGGATATAAGACGCATTTATACGTATTATACATTGACACCTGTTTCGCGTAGTGTCTACTTTGAATTTGTGACCAAAAATTGGAAAGAATTATCAAGAGTTAATTCAAATGATGCATTTATAATGAGCTCATTGATAGAGAGTCTAGCAGTTGGTTTGAATGATCAAGAATCATTGGATAAGATTATGAATTTGTTAATGCAAGGTGCTGGCTCGGCTACCAACTCGGCTGAGTATGCAATAGATCAAATTAAAACAAATATTAAATGGGTGAAGAATCACGAGAAGAAGATATGTGAATATCTCAACAAAAATTAAATAAAATGTTATTTAGATAATTTTTTAAAATAAAAATATATCAGTTCTAATTTAGGTGTATTTGTTTTTCTAATTGTTCAAATTGTAAATTTTCTTATTGAGTATTGATAGATTTGTAGCTGTAATTTTTTTTTTAAATCAAAACAATTTTTTGTTGTTTATTTTAAAAAAATTTCTTTTTTAAATAAAAAAACTTAATTAAATTAACTTTTTTATTTGAAAAATATAAAACAAGCACCTTATGAATCTTTAAAAAAAACTAAACGTTTTCTTGAAATTAAAAACAAAATAAAATTTGAAAAAAAAAAAATTTTTTTATTGAAAAAAAATGAAGCGAATTGTGTTGAATCAGATACCAGATGAGATCCTTAATGATCCTAAACTAAAAGAGGCAATGAATGTTTTGCCAAAAAATTACAATTTTGAAATACCTAAAACCATATGGAAAATAAAAAGTAACAAATCAAAGCGTGTAGCTCTACAAATGCCAGAAGGTCTTTTACTTTATGCTTGTACCATCGCCGACATTATTCAAGAGTATTTTAAAATTTTTAAATAAAAATTTTCTTTTTTTCTTTTTATTTAATTTAAGAAAGTTTTACTCAAGCAGAGACTTTAATAATGGGTGATGTTACGTATGGTGCTTGTTGTATTGATGATTATTCAGCTAGAGCTTTAGACTGTGATTTAATAATTCACTATGGACATAGTTGTTTGGTGCCTATTGACATTACTAATGGAATTCAAGTCCTTTACATTTTTGTTGATATTCAAATTGATTTGAATCATTTGATTGAGACAATAAAGTTTAATTTTACTAATGACAAACGCTTAGCTTTAGTTAGTACTATTCAATTTGCGTCATCGGTTCATGCAGCAACAAGAGTTCTACAAGATAATCAATACAAAGTTAAATTACCTCAATGTAAACCGCTTAGTCCTGGTGAGATCTTGGGTTGTACATCTCCTAAGCTAACTGAGACAGATGTATTGATTTATGTTGGTGATGGTCGATTTCATTTAGAGTCAATAATGATTGCTAATGAAACAATAGATGCCTATCGTTATGATCCATATAGTAAAGTATTTTCAAGAGAATATTACGATTTTGAAAAGATGAAATCGAATCGTCAAAATCAAATAGAAAAGTCTTTAACGACTAAAAAAATAATTAAAAATGAACAAGTATCAAGGGAAATAAGTCAAAATTCGCTAAATTATGGTCTTATTTTGTCCACTTTAGGAAGACAAGGCTCGCCGAAAATACTTGAAAATTTGATTACAAAATTAAAAGAAATGAAAAAGAATTATATTATAGTTCTTTTATCCGAAATATTTCCGCATAAATTGAAATTGTTTCAAGATCAAATAGACACATGGGTTCAAATAGCATGTCCACGTTTGTCTATTGATTGGGGTGAGTTTTTCGATAGGCCATTATTGACTCCGTATGAAGCGATGGTTAGTTTAAAACAAGTTAAATGGCAACCTGAATATCCAATGGATTTCTATTCGAACGATAGCTTAGGCAATTGGACAGTGAATAATTCGTTCAATAAAACTAAACCAATTATGAGGAATAAAGTCAAAATTGAATATGAGGCACAAGTTTCTTAAAAATTCAAGTTTTTTCAAATAAAAATTTTTAAACAAACTATCTTGCTTAATTTTTTTAAAACTTGTTGGCTGGTTTCTTTTAATAATTTAAGTTAGAACTAAGAATAGGTCTTTTATTAAAAAATACTCTTTTAAAAAAATACTTTTATTCGTGTATTCTTTAAAAAAGTATCTAATTGAAAAATACTTTTGGAAAAAAATACTCTTTTAAGAAAGTATTTTTTATTTTTATACTTTTTAATAGTGTCCTTTCTCGAAAATGTTCTTTTGTCTTTGTACTTTATTTATGATAATTTTTAAAAATGAAATAAAGGTAAATATGAATTTGTTACTAAAAAGAAAAATTTACTGAGAAAAAATCTCTTAGGAAAAAATTACTGTTTTATTTTGTTTCGATAGGAAAAAATTACCGATATTATTAGTTACTAGCAGATAAAATTACTGTTATAATTTGTTTCAATCAGAAAAAATTACTGATATATTTAGTATCTATAGGAAAAAATTACTGGAATAATTTATTTATATGAGAAAAAGTTACTGATCAAAGATTTAAGAAAAAGAGAGATTTTATTATTATATTTTGAAGATTTGACAAAATATTTTTTAAATTTTAGTTCAAAAGATCTAATCAAATTAAAATTATACAAATAAAAAAATATAAAATTAAAAATTTACAGAATCGGGTCTATGTTTTTTAAGAAATCTAATGAACACTATTTTCTTCTTCTAATCTTAAACGCTTGAAAATATTTTTTGGAGCTTGATCAAGACTTTTTTGCTAATTTGCTTCCTCGAGTTTGAGGCACCATGACTTGATCAAATGTTTGAACTTCAATGTGTATTCCTTCATTTAAAATAGACATTGAAGTTTCACTTCACTTGTAATAGAAGCAAAGCGCTTTGATATTATTTTTTCTTTTTCTTCTCTTTCTTGTATTCTCTTCAAACATTTAACTTAAGGTCGTATTTAGCTTGATTTCTTTTAATTGTTTAATTAAATATGTGTATTATTAAAAACAAAACAGTTTTTTCCCCAACAGCTAGAACAGGGTAAATTTTTCCGAAAAGTAATTTTTTCTTATTTTTTAGAAAGTAATTTTTTCGTTAAATTGGACTAAAGTAATTTTTTCATATTTTCAAAAAAGTAAATTTTTCCTTAATTTAGAATAAAGTAATTTTTTCGCATTTTTAAAAAAGTAAATTTTTCCTTAAATTAGAAAAAAATAATTTTTTCCTAAGTAATAATTTCCCAGTAAATTTTTCTGATCAGTAATAAATTACTAATAATCGAAATAAACTCAAACTTTTGTTCAAATTTCATTATAATTTACCTAATAAATAATATGTAATTGTGTCGCATATTTAATTGATCGAATTTAAGAACCAATTGATCCTTATGAGGTAACATCCGTGAACGTTCATTTTTGGAGAATGGGAAATTTTTTTTTGCAAAAAAGTTGATTGTCATGTTTGAAAATTTTTCTGAGTTAATTTAATGAATTTTTTGAATTATTTATCGAAAATATAATGTTGACGTTCCCTAAAAATAAATTGTCGATTTTACAAATCATTTAGACGATTTTTCTTTTTACTCAATAGTCCAAATCTAAAAGTGCACCAGAATTTTTAAATTCAATTAATAAATTAGTCATACTCTTAAAAAAAATTTTATGAAGACTGAAACAATATGAAACCTTTTTTGGCCAAAAAAATATTTTCTCATTCTCCAAAAAAGAACGTTAACGAACGTTTATTTAATGATCTAGAACGTTCCTATACATTCATGAACATTCAAAAATTGGATGAGCGTTTGTGAATGTTCATTTTGGAAACATGTGAAAGACCAGTATTGTACTATATCAGGTTTTATTCTTATTTTGGCGCATGAAAAAATTAGCCTAATAATTATTTACATCAAAAGAAGATAATCATAAAAAGTATTTTTGTCCAAAATATTTTTAAAATTAAGTATTTTTCAATAAAGTATTTTTACCAGAAAGTATTAATTCATTAAGTATTTTTTTAGAAGAGTACTTTTTTAAAAATATTTTTCTAAAAAGTATTTTTTTTAAAGAGTATTTTTTAATAGTGAATACACCTTTAAATTATAATAATTAAAAGTATTGATTTTAATGTGTTGTTGATTTTATTTTAGAAATATCACTTAGGCAACAGCTAAAAACGAAAAGACGCAAATAAAATTTATTAGAAAAAGTTTTATTTAAACATGAAAATTTTAAAAGATTTCAAAATTTAAATGAAATATTGCTAAAACTCTTTCAGATCTTATTTTAAGATTTTTTATCGAAAGGATATGGGGAAAACGGGGTAAAAATCCAAAATTCGTTTTTTTTCAAATATTCTAATAGATTTCGATGAGCTGGAGCGAAAAATTTTAGAATTTTCAATTTGCAATTTTTTATCAAAAACAATTCGTTACATTGCAATTAATTCCTTTTATTTCTTTTAATTCCTTTTAATTCTATATTATAACAGTAAATCTCTTCAAAAGTTATAAATAAAAAACAAAAAATTTACTCGTAAAATGCTTATAAAATTACCGTATTACCTTGCAAAGAAATGCGGCAATTAAATTCGAAATTTCGAGTTTTGCCATACGCATTAAACATGATAAAAAAAGGGGAAAAAAATTTATATTTTTTATTATTTTTAATTTTTTCGAATATAAAAAAAAGTTAAAAAACGAGTAACTACTATTGAAATTTAAAAATTTTTTTTTAGT
>NTPY01000103.1:523864-564291 GCA_002922825.1 Brachionus calyciflorus | reverse complement strand
CAAAAGATTTTTCGAATTGCGGTTTTAATGCCGCATTTTTTTTTTTAAAAAAAAATTCATTTTTACGTGTTTAAAGCCGCATTTAAATTCGAAATTTTGGATCGTAATGCAATGCATCGCAGTACAAGGTAATACGGTAAAACTTTTTACTTTATTTAATAGTATAAACACAATTCAGGGGATAAAACATAAAGAATGTTATTTTGAATGTTCAAAATTTTATTTTTTTTTATAGATAGCTAATAAATTTTTAACGGTGTTGATTTAAATACTTAAGCAACAATTATTTTTATCTAAAAATGAGCTACTTTGACATTTCCAGTAAGGATTTCATTCAGTTTTGCAAAAATAATGATTTTAATTTAACTGTAACAAAAAATTTGACTGTAACAGACAATTTGACTGTAACAGACAATTTGACTGTAACAGACAATTTGACTGTAACAGACTTTCCTAATGATCAATCTTTTTTTGTTTTGACTGGTAAAAATGGAATTGGCAAATCAAGATTTTTACAACTAATTAGAGAATATATTGTAACTGTAATAAATCAGAATTATCCTAATATGATAGTAAGAAGATTAGATTACGGTGAACATGATGATGAATATGATCCTGATATAACGGTCCACCCTTTAGTAGCTGATAATGTTTTAGAAAGTTTTGGAAATACTTACAAAAACTGGTACTCTCTTTTTAGTAATCAGGACATCTCCCAAAATACGAGCTCTCCTAATTTCACTGAATTCAAAAATATTTTTGAATATTATTATAAAAATACAAAAGAGAAAGATTTAATTAGTAAATCAAATGTTAATGAAAAAAAAATTTATTTTGACGAATTTAAAAAATACTTTCGTAGACAAATGCTAAAAAAAATTTGTTACGGAAGCTTAAGGCAATTGTTGATTCTTAATATTCGCTATCAATTTGATATCGAAAAAATTAATAAAAAAATTGAAGATAATGTTTATGGCTTAGAATTTCCATACAAAATAGAAAAGATTAATAAGGGATTTGTTGATAAATCAGATATTAATAAACGGATTATTTTTAAGTGTGACAAAAAAAAAGTTGATTTTAAAGATTTGTCACCAGGAGAGAGGCTTATTTTACATTTGATATTATTAATTAATGATGCGGATAATATTAGAATGAGAAATATTGATACCAAAATAAAGCAAATATTATTACTAGATGAGCCTGATTCTCACTGTGAGGCTAATCTTGCCCAAATATTTATTAATATTATAGAAGCTGAATTAGTCAAAAATATGGGAATTCAAATTATTATGACTACTCATAATTATTTAACGATTTGTAAAATCAAAAAAGAAAACCTATTTATAATTCAGAAGAAAGATAATGACGATGAACTTGAAATAAAGGCAGATACAGAAAAATCACTTTCTTTTTATATTTTGGCTAAAAAAATTATTGAACTATTTAATATGTCTAATCAGCCTATTGATGCCGTTGATTTGGCATATAAATCTATATGTTCTCATGAAAATGGTAAAATTATCTCTGGAAAAATGTATGGCAATTTATTAGAAGATTACATTAAGAAATTATTAAAAAAAGAAAAAGAGAGGTTGATTCACAAAATGATTCAGCTCAAATCACAAACACATGAACAAGGCTCTGATTTTGTAAAATTTCACGATGATAAAGACTATTTGACAGATTATAAATTAGGAGAATTAGTCGAACCATTAAATGTGATATGGCCTAAATCTGATTACAACTTTGCATGGGATTTAATGATTTTTGAAAGTAATAATCAGAATAATAAAATTGTCCATTTATTTCAAATTAAAAATTCCAATGACCAAAATGATTTTATTAAAACGATTGGAAAACATTTTTTAATAATTATACGTATTTTCAGAAGGTTATTTAATCATTTTTACCCTAATTTTGATAATGATTTCAACAAACATATTAAGGAAAAATGTGATCATTTGATAAATTCTATTGATGAAAATCGCGATGAATTGGATAAAAACGAAAAAGAAAATCAAAAAAAAAAGTTAGATGATGAGTATAAAAAAATTATAAGTAATAGAAACAATCCAGAGAGAGAGGATTTAGCTTCTTATGACTTTAAATTGCATTTTATCTCATCTTTAAGTAGCTTAGATCCGAATTTTCCGAAGCTCTTAAAAAATGAGACAAGATTGAGAATCGAAACTATGAAATTTTTCAAATCAAAACTTACTGAAGCAAAAACGGATTTACAAAATTTTCGATCAAAAGATTTTCCATATGATACTTTTTTGAAATATTTGCGTGAATTGAAAGATTCATCGAACAGTAATTTTAAAAATCGCTTAAAAAATAATCCTAATGTTGAGGAAGATTTAAAAAAAATCATTAGATATCTTAAAAATGAACTGAATGGTTTTTCAAAAATTATGGATTTAGAATTTCTAAATAAAAAAACTCTTAAAGATTCAGAGCTCGTATCAAGAGATGAAATTGATTTTTTGATAACAAATACAGTGAAATCAATAAAAAATGATAAAATAATGATTAATACACGAAATATAAAATACAGGGATTTATTTGAAACTTTTTTTACTCAAGTCGAAAAGCTAAAGAAAAAAATTGAAGGAAATGAGTTGAATATTGATTGCAGGGAAAAAATTCTTGAGTCATTTTTTCTTGATGATCTTGAAGTTTTTCAAAAAGATAAGTGTAATTCAATTCATAAAGGATCTTTAGATGACGATAGTGAATTTTTGAAATTGTAGCGTAAACTAAAGAACAAAATTAAAATCAATGCGATAAAATAAAGCCATTTTAAAATTTATGAGAGAATGTTTTGATCGCTAAAATTTGATAAAACGCTTCAATTTGCTCATTGAAATCATCGTAAAGCTGAGATAATTATTCGACAATTTGAATGCAAATCAATCAGATCAATTCAACTACAAGACCATATGGTTTATTTTACCTTTCGTCAATCTTTAATTAAATTTCTAATATTTGATCGTACGTAATGTGACATACCTCGTCACATAATTTTTAAATCAATTTTAATAAATAAACTTAAATTATTATAAATTTTTTGTTTTTACTTTTTGGCAAATTTTTATATGAAAATCTTTCAGGCTATTAATAAAGCACGGAGAATTTTTTTTGAAAAAAACTGACCTTTCATTTTTTTAGTCTGTTAAAAGTCTAGAGAATCGAGAATTTCGAGATCTTACTAAAAAAAATATTTTCAACTTATTCAGATTAAAATTTAAATAGTGATTCAACATAAAAATCAAATTTTTGAAATTTGAATTAACTGGTAGGAATTTTTACTGGAAACCACTCAAACAAGTAACTGCGGTTACTTAAAATTGTTTAGAGAATCGATCTAAAAGTAGCATCGTTCATCGTTCAACGTTGTTAAAAGCCACAAGAAACTGTAGATAAAAAATTTAAAAAAATTTTAACATGACAAAAAAACATGACGTTTAACAAAAAAAATACAGTTTTCCCTTGCGACGAAGTACAAGCACTGAACCCGAGAACCCGGCTTTTATCCAATTTTTTTCAACCAATCAAAAATCGAAAGGCATGCTTTTACATGTCAGTTTTTTTTTCATTTAGTTTTTTTTTGATGTACAATTTTATTTTTGACCGAAAAAATCACTTTGCAAAGCTCTTAAAATTACTTTTGGCGATAAAAAAAATTGTTGCCTAGTGGAACAAAATTTGCTGCGCCTATTGGGAAGTCTCTAATACGATTGATACAGTCTGACCTCGATTTTGTTAACGCTGATTTTGTTAACGCTCGATTTTGTTAACATTTTTATAATGACGCTCGTTAACAACATCTTTTCCCATGATAAAAGAATTCGAATTTGTTAATTTTGAATTTGTTAACATTCGGTTTTGTAAACATAATTTTGACACTTTTTCGAATTATATCTAATCTTTTTACATGTATAAGTCGTTTGATTTTGTTAACAAATTATTTTTTTTCTATATTATTATGTATAAAAATGGAAAGGTCATCTTACAAACAAAAAAAGAAATAATAGATTGAAAGACACGCCTTATATTTTTTATTTTATTGATTTTGATAATAATTTAAAAAACTCAAAACCATTAGACATTACAACTATAAATGTAATATCATATCATCTTGAAGCGAAAAATTTAAATTCTATTAAAGAGAAGGCTGATGATATAGAAATTTAACAACTAAAGACAAAGAAACACTTCAATTGATTGAAATTATACTTTGATTAAGCCCTATTTTTCTAATAGATTTGTTAAATTTTTTTTTTAAATAAAAGTAAATCGTGAATCTTTAAAAGAAAAATTTTCGAATTTGTTAACGTTTGATTTTGTTAACTTTTTTAGCGTTCCCGAGGCAGTTAACAAAATCGAGGTCAGACTGTATCAAATTAATGTCGATTCAAAAATTGAAGAAAATGATGATTCTGATGAAATAATTCCAATTGAAACAAATATTGAATCATCAAACATCTCGTCAGATGATGAAGATGTTAAAATAGATCTAGAAAAATTAGATAAGAAAAAGAGGAAAAAATTAAAATTAAATCGATTTTTTTCTTTTGAAAAAATAGTTTTAAAAAGGCAAAAACCAGAAATTATTTACATGATTCTAGAGTTTTTGTCAGCAATATTTCTCGGTTGTAACAATTAATTGATTAATTTATTTATTTATTTATTAGCTCTCGCGCTAAGGCCATCTATGGGCCACATCTCTCAGTACACCCTTAAATAAAGTGTACTGAAAAAATAAAAATAAGAATAGTCTAAACATAAGAATAAAATAAGTATTTACAAAAAATAAAAAAGTAAAAATATAAAAAATATAAATATTTATAAGTCCATAGATAATTACAAATTTACAATTCATACACATGATTTAAACCTAAAACAAAACCTTGGAGATGATGGGTTAATTAAATCATGGTCTGTCGTGTGGACCATGTTTTAATTAACTTTTCTCAAAATTGATGACGCTAGTAATAGCTTTGTTTCTTTCACACTCATTTTTTATATCGAAAGCTTTCCGCAACTTAGCGACCTTTTCATTCAATTGTTTAATTATGTTTTGTCAGAAATTTTCATATTGTTCAAATTCGATTCAGAGAAACAAAAAACCGAAAGTTTAAAATACATGGGAATTTTATGTTGCATTGGTTTTGTTAATTTAATTTCAAATTTAACTTATGAATATTCAGTTTCAGTGAATGGTTCACGTTTGACATAGCGTATTCGCGAGTTTATGTTCAAATCTTTGATGAGAAAAGAGATCGGATTTCATGATTTAGATGAGAATAGATCAAGTATTTTGGTAACTAAATTGGCTAAAACAGCACCGCATTGTAAAGGTTTAACGACCGATAAACTTGGACTATTAGTACAAGCTTTATCGGCTTATGTGTTCAGTATATCAATTGGCTTAGAACTTAGTTGGAAATTGACTTTGGTAATGTTTTCATTTGTACTATTTATAACATTGTTTAGCCAAATGGTAAGAGTTTTAAATGTTAATAATAAAGTAAAAGATAAATCGGAAACACAAGAGACCAATCGAATTTTAATTGAAACTTTACAAAATATTAAAACAATTATTCATTTGGGCAGAGAAAAGTATTTTATTGAAGAATTCAACCGAGTTTGTAAAAGAAAAATGAAAAAAACATTGCTTATACATCAATTAGCAGGTTTGTTTTTTGGTCTATTACGTGGTTGTTTATTTTTTATTCAAGCAGCTAGTTTTAGCTTTGGTTTTTATTTGATATCAAGAAATGAGTTGAGTATTGGGAATTTTTTCAAAGTATTTCAGTTAATTAGAGTTACTACATTGATAATGGGATTTTTGCTTATAAAACTACCAGATAGAAAAAAAAGTAAATCAGCAGCTAAACAAGCATTTAAAATAATCGAAAGAAAGTCTCAAATAGATCCACTTGACGAAACCGGTCAAAAACCGAATACTTTTATCGGAAATATTAGATTTGAAAATGTTCAATTTCATTATCCGAATAGCAAAAATGCAAAAGTTTTAGATGGTTTTAATTTGACTATTAGAGATGGTGAAACAAATGCTCTTGTTGGTCCGTCCGGAAGTGGTAAAAGTACAATTGTTTCTTTGCTTTTGAGATTTTATGACATTAATAATGGAGCTATTTACTTGGACGATTTGGACATTCGAAAACTAAATATAAATTGGCTTCGCTCAAAAATTGGCTATATATCTCAAGAGCCTGTTCTATTTCAAGGTTCAATTTTGAAAAATATTTCATTAGGAGACATCACAAGAGATAATGTTTGTTAAAATTAAAAAATTAATGTTAAATTATTTTCATTAATTTTTTATTTTAAAGATTTCAATTAATGAGATTATTAAAGTGGCAAATGATGCAAATATACACAATAAAATCGAAAGTTTTCCCGAGGTAAATTGAGTTTTTTTTAGTTATTTATTACATGTTTTATTTAAAAAAGTTTTTAATTTAAGAAATATGATACTTTAGTTGGATCAAAAGGAAGTCAAATAAGTTGTGGCGAAAAGCAAAGAATTGTAATTGCTCGTGCATTAATACGAAATCCAAAGATATTACTTTTGGACGAAGCTACATCTGCTTTAGTAGGAAGCTTTAACTTATTTTTAAAATTAAAAATTTTTTTTATCAATTTTATTAGGATAATGAGTCGCAACAAATTGTACAAAAAGCATTTGACAAAGCCAAAGTAGGAAGAACATGTGTGGTAATTGCGCATAGGTGAATAAAATAAAATATTTAATAATAACTAAAAAAGAATAATTAAAAAAATTAAAAATTCTAGACTTGATACAATTGAAAATGCAAACAAGATTAGTGTTATAAAAGATGGTGTTTTGATTGAAGAAGGTACACATGTAGAGCTAATTGAAAAGAAAGGCTTTTTTTACAATTTAAAAAATCAGCAAAAAAACTAAATCAATTTTATTTGCAAATAAAAATAAATATAAATAATAAAAAAATAATCAATTTAAATGTAACTATAGAAAATAAATAAAAACTTAATTTTAAAATGAAAGTTTTTGTATGATAGTTGTGTGAAAAATCTCTTCATAATTTTTTACCAAGAGACTTTAAAAATTGACATAACTCTGACATACTTTTCATCCCAATTTAAAATAATAATTAAACCTTGCTTAATGGATTGTTTATCTTGAATTTTAAATTTTCAAAAATTTTTTTTAGAAAATAAACACTTAATAAAAAAAGAATAGTCTCTTGTCTACCTTTCTTAAAAGATAAATTTCCATCCGATCATCAGAAATAGTCGTAATGGTGAAACAGAACTTCACACAATATCTTCTCAAATTTTCAATATTTATAGTGAACGGTTAATAAATCTTTTTTTTATTTATTTCAATAAAGCTTTTGACACAGCTGATTCTAGGGTCCTTTTGAAAAATATGAAACTGGCATAAATTTTCTTTTGAATTATTTTTCTAAAAATCGAATCAAATTTCTATATTCTCGTTATAAATTTAACCTGGAGTCTCATAATTCAAACTTATAAGGCTGCTTCTTTTTTTAATATTTATAAATCTTATGACATTATATTTAATTAACTTCCAATTAGAGCTTTTTGCTGATCATTTCCTTTAATTAACAATAACCAGGCATAATGATTTAATTCAATCGCTCAAACTCAATCACATCTGATAACATGATGCAAATACAACTTCTAAAAAAAAAAAGATAACAAGTAATGATTAAGAAAATATTTTGAAGTCAGAAAATGCCTTCAGGATTAAAAATCGCCCATCAGTATCACTTGAGGATAGAATCAAAGCTGTAACGATGAAGGAGTAAGTTGGCGACTCAGAGAGATTTTACTCTCTTTTCAGATTCAGACTCAGGCTTGAGTATTCTAAAATTTTGGGAGTCCGTATCTCTGATAATTTTAGCACGTCAAAATATTCAAACAAGGGTTAGTGTTTATGAGAATTGTTTGAACTTTTTTTTTAGAGAAATGAGATGCCAAAAAATGTCTCTAAAGCTTTTTAAAGTTCTCAATTGCTTACGTATTAAATTCAAGTTTGCTTTAAAAGGCTTTTAAATACTCGATTTCACGTGTTTCTTTAGGTATTATAAATTTTGGAAATAATAATTAGGGTTATTGTCAAAAAAATTAAGCTTGAATCCTTTTAGACTCCGTGAAATACTTTCTAAACTTTGGAAGTTGTTACCCTATAATTGATTTCTTTTTTAAAAATCTGATTTTGTGAAAAACGACCTGAAAAATAACAGTAATAAACGGTCGTTTTCAAATTTCTGGGAAAAGGTTTTTAATTGGGATTTAAAAAAAGATAATTTTACAAACATTAATTTATTTCAACAATAAAAAACAAAGATTTAGTATTTAGAAAAGAAGATATTTATAAAATTTAGAAATAATTAAGCATTATTTTGTTGACCATTATTAGTATCTATTACTTCATCATTTAGTTGTACATTATTGTCTGTTATCTGTTGAGTTTGCTCATTTTGAATTTGATTCATTTCAATTAAATCTTTGTTATCCGTAACTTGTTCATTTTTTTCATTCAAATTTTCTATTGACTTAGCTTTACATTCATTCTCCTGATTAACAACCATAGACAATTTGGCATTAGATACAGCAGTATCACACGATTTATTACAATGAGCCAAACGAGTATTTTGAAAATAAATACTTGAAAAAGTTCTCGTCAACATATTCGAAGTGATTATCAAAATAATCATAGATATAGCATGTAACCACATTGAATAATTAAATTTGTTAGATATAAATATGATAAAACCAACAAATATTAATAAAAATGACGATAATAAAGTAAAATTAGCCCATTCCATTAATCTAATAGTTACTTTAGACTTTTTATTAAGCTTATAAACAAATGCTATTATTAGTAAAACAACTACAAATATGTTGGTCAATGTTCCCATTAGTAGAAATAGCCTAACCAAAATTGACCATAATGAATGCTCATTGTTAAGTATACCATTACGCCAAAAACACGATGCTGTATGACATGATCTCAATAGACCAGTATAGTGTGTAATACCATGATCTGTATGCTTAAGCCAATAATTACTAGTTGTTGAGGCTATGTTAAACAGCGACAATAGAACTGATAAGTTTATAGTAGCCACTAAACGTAGCTTAAATTTACCGAATTTAGTCATTAACATCATTTTTATATATTATCGAAAAAATTAATTTTTATTTTATTAATAAAATTTGAAGTGAATATTTTTTTATTTTATAAATATATATTAATTATAAATATTGAAAATGTCCGTTTCAAAATTCAAAGTTCATAAAATGAATTGAACTTTAATTGTATATTCCCCGCCCTTTAGATATAAACACGTTTTTAATCAGTTAAAATACAGAAATAACCTGATGTTTATCTTTTTCGAAAGAGAGACTCCACCTTGTTGACTTAAAAAACAACAAAACTATGAAAAAAATAAAAAGATCAATATTACTATATAAGGAATTAATATTGATATGAACTTGAGATTATTGTTGTTGTTGTTGTTTAAAATGGCGTATGCCAAACAAAGTCTATTCTTTAACTAAACTGAACTTTATAAATTAAGATTTATTAAACTGTTTTATTAATAGAATAAAAAAAATTATATTTTTATATCAAAAAATTATTAAAAAAAAAAGAATGTCTATTGTTGAGAATATACCTGAGAAAATAGACCATGATTCAAATCAAGAGAATAACCAAGAGGATATTGGACATACAGATGTTAATGTAGAACAAGCTCAACCATTAACTGGTGAATCAAATGGCACAATGAAAAAATCTCGTTTTAACAAAGCCTATTTTCAACAAAGAACCAAATTTGTACGAGATTTATTAGCCGAGAGAAAATTTCAAATGAGGACTTATCAAACTCAATTGTTTATTATTTTATTTATGTCAATAATAGCTGTATTGTGTAGTCTAATTGGCATAAGTACTAGTAATTGGTTATGTGATTTGAATACAAGACAATGTTATGGTCTATGGAATACTTGTTTTACTCCAAGTGTTTCATTAACTATTGATAATAATTCAACTATTATTATGGATGATGATAATCAAACAAGTATAACACCAATGAGTAAAGATGAGATTAAGTGTGCCATACAACGAATAAACACAATTGAAATAATTCAAGGTGAACAAAGTCGACTTGATCAATTGACAGCTTCACAAGGTTTAATAACATGTGGTACTATTATGTATTTCTTAGCTATTGTTGGTATGTCTTTGGCTTACAAATATATGAGAGAACAAAATTTAAATTTTGTACGAAATTGTTTGGTCACGTCTATGATTGTACAAATAGTTTCGTTTGTAATTCAATTGGTTGGTTTCTATTTGTATATTTTGAATGAGACATTTTCGACGAGTGTTGGTTTGTTATTTGTCTATTTTGGTTTGGCTATTTTTTCAACAAATATCATCAATTTTTTTACTATTGAATACAAATCGTTCAAAATACGACAAGTCGCTAGTTTAATTTAAGCTTTTTGTTGAATTTTTATTTCTTTTGTTTTTTTTTTTGTAACTTTATTTGTTAAACAATTAATTTTGTTTTATTATTTTTTGAAATAAAATTGTATAATATACTTATATTTTTAATATTTTAATTTTCTTCTAAACTTTTAAGTCTGTTTGAAGGCTAAATTAAAAAAAATAAAAAAGGAATTATATAAACGGATAGTTCTTCACCAGGATTAGATAAGTATTTTAAAAAACACTCCAAATACTTTGGGTTATATTTTATGTAAATAAAAAACTCTGTTCTTCGTTGACTTCGTACCGACATTTAACCCTTTCTAACATATTACCTTGTTTATAAGCGCCCCCTAAACAACCTTTAGGAGAAGGGAGGGCAGAAAATATTTATTTTTGTAATTAGTGAATAGACCACTCTAAATTCTATCGGATAAATCAAATTAATAAACCAAATTCATTTTTCTTTAGCTTGATTTTACCCTTCAAAAGAGCGATTTTTAGACGCTTATAAGCACGTATCCCTATCTCTGAACATTATCGAACCTTCTTAGATGAGCTAATAAAATAGATTAAATTCGTTTCCACCTTGTTCAACTAGTTCTCTTAAAAATTTTTCTAATTTTAACTGTAATTTTAATATTCAATCAGCTTTTTGAGTATTTTAGGCTTTTTTTAGCAGATAATCTTGTGATTTTTAGACTCTGATTTAATAATCATAGAATTAAAAAAAAATTAAGTATTTTGGTCCAAATGGCATATGCTGATGATAAAGTAGTATATCTATCTATTGAACTCTTCTTACAAGAACTTGATGAGTGGCATGAAATATCAGGAGCAAGAATAAACATGGAAAAAACGGCTATACTTCATGTAATTTATATTTAGATTTCGTTGGAATAGCGAAATAGAACTTGTTAAAAGAGAAACACTCATTCGTTCATATGAAAATGGAGGAATGAACATGTTTCATCTTAAATCTACAAAGTTACAAAAAACTCTTCAGAAATATCCATATACAAGAAAAAACTATCAAGAGATTACTATCAATTAAGTATCAAGTGGTTTAAATTTCATTTAAGAGTCTAAAAAAATTTAATTTGATTCCTTATGGGGGCGATACAGGGATCCTTGAAATATATCAATTTACTTTAGAATGTCAAAAAAATGAATTTAAAAATTATGACAAAAAATTCTGTCAAATAAACCAAACATGAAGGGAAACTTACCGTTAAGTAGTCAAAATGTATGAAAAATTCATTTAAAATAGTCTGTATTTCCAAAATTGAATTTTCTACCAAGATCTCGGAGTTCTTTAAAATCTGATTAAATTTTGAAAATTTTTGTTTTTAACATTATTTTTTATTCTTTAAAAATAATAATAATAATAAAATTTTATCAACAAAAATAAAAAAAAAATAATATAGAATAAGAAAGATATTTAATTCAAATTCTTCTTCTTAAAAAATATATAAATGTTATTAAACCAGCGAGGAAACTCATTAAATAAATGTCCCACATTGTTTGAAAATGTCCATTTGAATTTCTAAACAAATCACTTAGGAAATTATATTTAGCAAAAATACTTTCAAAATAGAACATTAAACTCAATTTAAAAAGAGCTAAAGCCACAGGTACATTTGCATCAGCACTCGTTTCCGATGCCATATCATAAAATCTCTTTGCCAAATGCATATCTTTTCTAAGGCCTAGTCCATTTTCGTGCATAAAAGCCAAATTAAACATAGCTTGAGGATTTTGACTAACTTCTGTAGCGTATTTATAATGCGTAGCTGCTTGTTGATAATCAACTTGAGTACCTTTGCCATAATAATAATAATCGCCTAGTTTAAGTCGTGCTACATGATAACCTTGTGTAGCTGCTCTATTCCAATTGATCAAAGCTCGTTTATAACGATCTGACTTTGAAAATAAACTAATTGGTAATTGATCTAGAATATATCCGACATTACTCTGAGCAACTTCATAGCCCAATTCGGCTAAAAACATATACTTAATTAATGCTTTATCAAAATCGTTTTCTTTATATGTATTATACGCATCGGAAAACATGTGCGACAAAGTACCTCTCTCAGCTACATTCTTATACAATTCAGCCGCTGTTGAACACGAACGAATAACACCTGTACCAGTTGCGTGCATTTGTGCCAAATTATAATAGCCCAAAACATGACCCAATTGAGCGGCCAAATTAAAATATTTAACTGCACTTTTAAAATCTTTACGAACACCATGACCATAGAAAAACATAATACCAAGCATAAAATGACCTTCGACATAACCCTGATCGGCTGATAATTGAAAATATTTCAATGCTTTTTGATAATCACGCTCAAGTCCCGAACCATAGAAATGTACAATTCCCATACCAGCTTGGCCAATTGGATTACCTTTTTCAGCTGCTTGTCTAAAATATTTTATAGCTGTTAAATTGTCTTGCTTAACATGATCACCACCTTCTAGATATAATTTACCCAAATATGCCATTGCGTAATTATTACCAGCCTCAGCTGCCTTGGTAAAATAATACAAAGCCTTATCATATTGTATACTAAGACCTCGAGCACCTTGATAATATAACAAACCTAGACCATATTGGGCTTGTACATCACCACGATCAGCTAATAATTGATAGTATTGTACTAAATCATCATCAAGCATTGCTTGACTTTGACTAGACACTTTTTCTTCTTCATCATGCAAGCGTATTCGATTAACAACTGCTCCAACACTATTTGTACTTATTTTATTGGCTACACTTTGAGCTACTTTTCTATAATAACTCAAAGCCATTTCGCATGAATTAGCTACATTTATCGACGCCCAGTAACGATATCCCAAAGCCATTTGGGCCATTGGATCACCACCTAAAGCAGCAAATGTAAAATAAGTAAGAGCCTTGCCTTGATTTGATTTAACTCCTAAGCCTGAGGCATATAGAAAACCTAAGTAAAATTGAGATCTTGGATAACCTTTTCTAGTTGATAAATCTTCAAATATTTCTTTAGCTCCTTGAATATTGCGTTCAGTGTGATCACCGAATAGAAATTGAACAGCTAATTCTTCACGAGCTTTATCATGTCCTTTTAAAGCTGCCTTATTGAGGTAAAAAATAGCTCCGCGATAATCATTTTCACCTTTTGTATTATTCATTTTTGATAAAGCTGTTTGATAGTCTTGCTCAGCTTCAGGATCAACAATTTCATTTTCAACTAGTGTTTCTGAATTAGAGTCTAAACTGGGTGGTTCTTGAGTGGTTGATGGTTCAATTGATTGAGTGATTGGTAAAGTAGGAATAATAGTAGTTTGAGGAACTTCTTCACTAAGAATTGGTCTATGGACCTAAGTTGAAAAAAAAAATCAACAAAAAAAAAAGGAATTTTGAAACATAAATTTTAAAATTTTACATTTTGAATAAGAATAACTAAAAATATGAATTGATAAATCGAAAACATTTTGATTGAAACAACCAAAAAAATTATAAAATTTTTTGAAGTTTTAAAAAAGATTTAGGTGCATAATATGTAAAGGTATAAAATAAAATTTATTAGAATTTTTTAATTCGAAAATTACCCAAACTAAAACAAATAATAAATTCGATGTCGTGTCTTAATTTGATGGATTTTTTTTTTTTGAAAAATAATTATTAAAATTTGCAAGAGTTTTTTTTTTATTTTTCGAAATCATTTCATGAAAGTACTCAAGGAGAATTTTATTTCTTGAAATAAAAAATTGCTATATTTCCCTTACTTTTCGATTTGAATTCTAGTAGATCTAAGATTTGACTAAAGCTTTTTCCTAAAATATGCAGCTTAAAAAGTTCATTATAATATATATTTTGATGTTAGTATTTTCTCTTCTAAAATGGAAAAAATGTAACGAAGAGCAATTACGTTAAGTAACGATCGATAGCTATCCACTAATTTTTTATCTATTGTAAATATCGCGAGTTAATTTCATAGGAAATTTTCGATATTTTCTTTATTTTATGATTTTTAGTAATTAATCAAATTTAAATTGAGAACATTTCCATGTGAATTTAATTAAAGAACCATTTTCAATACCTCAAAACACTTTTTGTTTATGATTAGACATCCAATTTTTTACTTCGAATTCTTATAGAGAATAAAAAGTTTTTCGGATAATAATTTTCATTATTTCGAAAAATTTGAAAAACAAGTTTTTTTCGAAAATAAAAGTCACAAAAAGTGTAATTCAATTTTATCAATGGTTTTAATTCTAGATTAAATTTCCAAACAGGTTTTTTAGGACTGATCTAAACTCGAGATCGGAAATTTTATTTAATTGTTTTATTCATGTGAAACTACAATTTACTCAAAATTTTATAAAATTTTCTTTTAAATCTATAAATTTTTGCCAGGATTACAGTGGTTCTTATATAAATGTAAGGTCAACCGACAACCGTAACTTTTGATCGTAAAAATAGCTCAAACACCTTAAAATTGAAAATTAAGACTTATTAACACGGGTTACGATTACAGCCGAAAGTTATGCTTGACATTACATTTTTAAAAAAAACACTGTAGTTAAACAAAAAAAAATTAAATTGAGACTGATTCTGAAAGCTCTCAACGAGTTGAATTAAAATATGGTATCATTTTTTGGATAAAAGTCTGGTAATATATTAGTGGATCAATTTAGACTCGGCTTTTTTTTTGAAAAAAAAGTCCCTTTAAAGTAGAGCTATCAAACTTTTTTAAAAGACCACAATTAAGTACCTGAAATTTTCACTTTTAGTGAATTTTTTCGTATTTCTTCGCATAAAAATGGTTTCCACTTTTAGCCAAAATTTTGTTCCACTTTTAAGAGAAAACAAAAATCACTTAAAAGTGTAGTTAGTAAAAATATTTATGTAATAAGATTTTAAATTTTAAAATATTTATAAAAAATTAATTTATAAAACGTTGAAAAATTTTATTTTTTTATTTTAGAGGACCAACTAAGTAATTTTTTTTTTGTCAAAATTGAAAAAAAAACAAAAAAAATATTAAGGATTCTTAATCCAAACTTTTATTGTCGAATCATCAGAACCTGTTATAATTTCACCGTTTTTAGTCACCAATAAACACTTTATGTCATTGTTATGAGCTTTAATAATTTTCAAACATTCACCTAAATCTAAATCCCAAAATCTCATTGTTCCATCTTCTGATATACTAACTAAGTGACCTCGTTTTATCAATCCTAATTTATATATCCAGTGAGTATGTCCTTCAAGTGTATTCAAACATTCACCTGTTTCCAAATTCCAAATTCTAATTGTTTTATCAGCAGATCCACTTGCTAACATATTTGAATTCAATAGTTTTAAACAAAAGATTGAACTTTCATGTCCTTTAAAAGTTTTTAAATTCTCTCCATTTTCAATATTCCATATTTTGATTGTCATGTCACCTGAACCACTTATTATTGTATTATTGGGTCCTTCTTCAATACAACAAACGAACTCAGTATGTCCAGTTAATGTTTGTAGACATTTACCAGTTTTATAATTCCAAAATTTTATTGTTTTATCTTTTGAACAACTTGCTAATTGACCATTTGATAGCAATTTTAAACAGTATATACGAGCAGTATGACCATGCAAACCACTTTTAGTAATAATATAACTACTTAATTTCCTTACAAACTCTCCATTTTTTATATTCCAAATTTTTAACTCACTTAAAAAACTAACAGCAAAAAGATCATCTGTTAACATACATAAACAGCTGCATCTAATATCAAATTCCTTAAGACATTTTCCTTCTTTTATGTCCCACAATTTGAAACTGTTAAATGATCCAGTTAAAATTATATTTTCATCATCTTGATCTAAGCAACAGATTTCATTTGAATGACCTAAAAATTCAAATTTTTCTTTGTAATTAAACAATTCACAATCAATTTCACCAAAAAAATTTTTCATTTGAAATTGAAAATTTTCATTAAATAATTTTAAGCTTTTTCCAAATTCCGTTTTAAACATAATTTCTTTGATATCATCTTTTATTTCCGATATTATTTTCAATTCAGATTCGACTAAATTTTCTTTTTCTTCGCAATCTTCACTAGTAGCAAGCTTTTTTATAATTTCTTTATTGTCAAATTCTTTCATTTCTGCAAAATATTTTTCCAAATGTTTTACTATTTTATTGTTTTGATTTAAAATGTTGTTTCTTAATTCATTGTAGTAATCATATAACATATTTTCAAAATCTTTTTTCACAATTTCTCTCCTAATGTCCAAATCGTTAAAAATACGTTCAAAACTTTTTCTTACGTAAAATTGGGCATCTTTTTTTACTAAATCAAGTTCGTTTCTTAATTTTTTAAAATTCTCATTTTCAATTTCTAATTTTTTTTCTTTCAGCCTTAAGCGATTTCCGGGTCGACTCAAAATATCTTCTATGTTTAAATCCTCGTTGCCACACATCATACATCTTATTAAATTTTCACAATTTATTAAATTCTTAAAGGTTGTATCAAAACCACATGGTAAACTAATAATTACGTCATCCATTTTAAAATAAATGTATTCATAAAATTGTTTCTTAAAAAAAAAGTGATTACATTTGTCATCTTGAAGTTGTTGATCAAAATGATGATGCTCAATTTTGTTTTTTTTATAAGTGTTTAATTGAACAAGATAAATACATTCAGCAAAATGTTGAATAACAAAACAAGGATGCTAAGCCTATGTTAAAAATCTGTAAAAACTCTACACAATGTTCTTTCGATTAATTTTTAATAATGATTTTTGATTTTTCAGATTGTGAACATAGGTTTAACATGTTTGTTAAATTGCTCAGCATGTAGTTAGAACTTACAGTATCGTTTTGACACGAGGATTTAAAGAAATTTTACGTAAATTAATGTAAAAGCAAAAAGGGTCAAGATTAGGCGCCTTTTCAATAAATTTTGCTGATTTTTGTTATTTTTAGTTTTTAAAGAAAGGAAATTGAAAAAACAAAAAAATAAGATTTTTGTAAATTTGGTAAAATTACGAAGATTTTTGTTATATAATTTTCTTAAAATACCAAAAATTTTTACTTTCAAATAGAAAATATTTAAATTTTTGAATTACTAAATACACAAATCATATGACATAAAAAATACTATTTTCATTTATAAAATACTATTCGTCACATGTTTAATCAAAAATTTTTTTTTTTTACTAATATTTAGCTAACTAAAATTTAGACAGCTAAAAAATTTTCCGACTAATTATTAGTTGATAAAATAAGTAAGATAAAAAATTTTGAACTTTTTTTACTTTTTCCTTTTTATTTAGCTAGCTAAACTAGCCAGCTAAATTTAAGTTTATTTTTTTAAAAAAAAGGATTTTCTGAGAATTTATTCAGAATAAATTTTATTTTGATTTAATATTGAGGAGAGGAATATCTTGATTTTTTCTGATAAATTCATTTTGTAACGGTCCAAAAAAATTTTCTATAAATTGATAACTAATAATTTTTTTTTAAAAAATATTATCAAAATTTAAAAAAAAATGAATAATTCAAAAAAACTAAAAAATAAAGTTCAAAATTTTTTAGCTAACTTATTCTAGCTAAATTCTAGCTAGCTAAAAATAAGCTAAATTAATTTAAGCAAGCTAAAAAAAAACTAGCTAATCTTTAGCTAACTAAATTTAAGTTAGTTTATTTTTAGCTAGCTAAGCTAACTTAGCTTAGTTAGGGCCCATCACTAGTAAACACATCGACATGCTTTCTAAGTATCAATTTACACAGTCTATTTAAGATTCACCAAATCATAAAAGTGTGTTAGAATTTGATGGTTGTTAATTGGGTAACAATGTTCTATTTTGCATATTTGAAATAATCAAAAAATGCCAAACCAATCAAAAAATTTCCAAATTTCGATTTGAAATTTGGAAAAGACATAAAATGTGAACTTTTTTTATTTTTTTTAGATGGAACGAATTTCAGGAACACGATTATTTGTCATGGCTTTTACTACGGCAGAGAAACTACGGGAAACTACTAATATAAATAATAGTAATTGAGTATAAATAAGCATTTAAAATAAAGAAATAAATAAAACATTTACTAATTACATCGGTAAATGCAAACGAATACTATCGTATCGAATTAGTGAACACAAGAAGTCAAGTGAGTCCTCTGTTGCCAACATGAGTCGAACACTGGACACACTATGGATTATGATAATATTGAAATCATCGATAAAACTGATACTGATATGAAACTACGTATCAAAGAATTGTTACACATTCTTAAACGTAAACCGTCTCTTAACAAACAGTTAAACTCTCAGTTTAACTACGAGATTAAAACTCTCATTATTCAAGCGTATCCGCAATACCGAAAAACTAGCGTTTAGTGGGGTTGCAATTACATATAATTGCAAAAATACCCCACTAAAAATCATACGTTTCAAATTTGAAATATTATAATTTTTTTTCTATTATTTTTATTTTTAATTTTTATTTTCAAATTTCCTTGTTTTTCCTATTAATTCCTTTTAGATAAATTAACAGCGAAATAATAATAATTTCAAATTGGGTCTGTGAAGTTTATTTCAATTCACTCATTTTAATTCGTTAAATTTGTTAGAACTTTTTTATTTTTCTACTTTTCTTCTAGCTTTAAATTGTGAGAAATTGTAACAACTTTGCTACACCGAAATATGAAAAACTTTTTGCTTCCTTATTCGTCTATCACCAGAAAATTGATAATGTTAAGTTAATTTTGACATGAAAAAAATGTCCCGGGTGATGGATTTGAACACTGCTTAAAAAAATTGTATTTTGTATTAATATTAAAAAACTATTTTAATGAGAACAGAATACTTGTTAAATCAAACTCAACATAAAGTCAATTCTGCAAAAAATTGTTCCATTGCAAAAAAAAACTTTTTTTCTGTTTTGTTGGATTTAGCAAAAATGTTACAAATTGTAGCAATTAAAACTTAAGAAAAAATTTATTCCTTTAAAAAATAGGACTTTTAATGGTGAATTGAAATGAACTTCACAGCCCCTTTCAAATTCGGCATGTTAAAGTTTTTTGTCAATTTTCTTTTTTTCAATTTTTTTGATCAGTAAAAATAGCTCTGTAAAACATTTAAAAAAATTTTTGGTGGCAAAAAAAAATGTTGCATATTGAAGCAAAGTTTGCTGCACCTGTTAGCAACGTCTGCAAAAAATTGTTCGATTTTAATTGCGTATTTAAATTAGAGTAAATTTGCACAGAGTTCACAGATTTCTGAAATTTTGCAATAAAAATTATTTTCTGCAAATTGCACACCATTAAAAAAGTCTAATTTAAATACGCAATTAAAATTGCACAATTTTTTGCAGACTTTGCCAAAAGGTGCAGCAAATTTTGCTTCACTATGCAACATTTTTTTTTGCCACCAAAAATCTTTTTAAATGTTTTACAGAGCTATTTTTACTGATCAAAAAAATTGAAAAAAAGAAAATTGACAAAAAACTTTAACATGCCTTCAAATTCATTAACTATATGAATTATAAAATGAATCATTATATAATTCATATAGTCTAGATAATTCAACTGACACAACAGAAAAAAAACATAAATGAACGAGAGGTGCAGATGATGATGACGATATGGTAAACAATGAACAAACTATTATGAAAAAATATGACGGGCTGCTAAAATTATTTGGGTCAAATGAAGTTTGTAGTCCAAGGAAGGTCAAAGCATTAGGCTGTAAGAAAAAAAGATAAACTTTACTAAGTTAGCACTAAAGAAGATCATTATCTTTTGTACAAAAACGGTTGTCTTGTAATTTATGACCAAAAAGGTAAAGAGCTACTCAAACTGCTAGTCGTTAAAACAAAACAACAAAATATACTAGCGGTTAAAGATGTTTCGATTACCTTTTAACTCAAAAGAAATCCTAAAAAAGTACAAGAGTGCATTACTGATAACAATTTGAAGGAAAATAAAATGGAATAGAAATAATTTAACAATACACAAACAAATCTATTAATAGCTGTAGCAAATGATGAAAGTAACTTTTTGAAACTAATAAAAAATGATTTTATTAGTTTCATAAAGAAATAATAAAAAAGGCTCAACCTTAAAGTTTATCCATGTGAAGATAATCGGAAGGATCATAATGATTTAAATAATCTAAGACCAATAGCTATATCAGATACATTTGCCTTAATATTTGGAAAAGTACTTCTTAAGGAAATAAATAAATAAAAAGAATAAAAATTAAACGTAACAATTTGGTTTTAAATGCTGTAATGTAAACGCTTAGCTATTTTAACACTTGTTTTTTTACCTGAACTTTTTTTAAGCTTATTTAATTTAGCTTTTTTAAAACTTGCTATTTTGATTGGCTCCCAATTTTGTATTATCCCAGCAATACTAAATAAAGAATCGGCAGGTACCTATGTTGCGGGTCTTAAAAAAATTATTCTTTCTCCTTTTGATAACAAAGGATAACTTTGATTAGACCAAAACCAAACAAATTCTTTGTCAAATTATCATACCAGTCTTGAAAAAAAAAGTAGAGCAAATGCTACATTAAGAAAAGAAAAAAGAATGCAACAAAATCTTGTGATAAATCGAAATGTTGCTATAAATCGTTTAAATAACGAAATTACGCACGCTTCTACGAGTTCTGGTGCTTCCTCAGAAGTGAAGTGCCAATAGACGAATTTTCAATCAAACTTGAACACTCGAACTCGAAACCTGAATGTGGATCTCGATTTTTTCCAGTTGGAATGTCTACATTGTTTCTATCATTAAAGCCAAATTTTATTTCCAGAAATTTTTTGAATTTAATTTTTAATTTTATTTTTAAAATACTTTAATTATATTTAAAAATTAATATTATAAAATTTTTACAGACAAAAAGTTTTTTAAATTCTAAATTGATAAAAAGTTTTCTTTATTTAACTAAATAAAATTAAATATTTAACTTTTTAAAATTGTTTTTAAAGTTGTTTTGTTGTCTAAAAAATTTTAATTCAAAGGCTTCCAAAAAAATAATCGTTCGAAAAACATATATGAATAACAAGAAAATTAAATAGAGATAAAAACTAAAGAGAAGGTCGAAAGGATTGCTGGATAAAATTATTTATTGACATTTGTATGAATAATTGAGTAATAAATAGAATTTTATTAGAAAAAATTATAAAGAAAGCAAGCAAATAATCAACAGTTAATTTTTAATAATATGAACAGTGTAGCAAAATATTTTTAAAAAAGAAGGAACACTTATTATTTGTAGCAATTTGCATTCGAAGATTCTAAACTAGAAAATTTGTAATGCTTAAATTTATAAAAATAATTTTTTAGTTTTTATCTCTATTTAATTTTCTTGTTATTCATATATGTATCTCGAACGATTATTTTTTTGGGTGTTGAGATAATTCTTCAATTATGATATCTTTTGTTTCTTTTTCAAAGGAAAAAGTTTTATCGGCCAATTTGTCCTAAAAAATTAATTTTTCTTTCGTTTATTTCTTTTTTGTAAAATAATCGTCTGCCTTACTAAGAAATTTTAACTAAAGGAGTATTATCTTGAGTATCACTTGAACATCTTGGCGTAACTTAGATATGACTTTGATGCGTTGAAGTCATTGATTAAGAATTTTTTAATTTTACATTTAATTTCTCATTAAGTTTTATGATATAATTTTTAGCTTTGTTTAGATATCTTTTTTACGTTCGTCTTTAACGAAACTAAAATTGCGATTAAGATGCTTTTAATTCCCGCATTTTAAGTAATTTGTAATAAAAAACTTTTTAAAATACTATTTTTTAAAAATTTAAATTTTATAATTTTTATTCAAAAATGGTCTTTTAAAAATGACTCAACAAAATAAAATTTGGTTTTTTTGAATTGAATCATATAAATCAAAATTATTTTAGAATTTTTAATTTAATTTAACATTTTTTAAAAATTTTTGATTTAAAAAATGAATCAAAAATTTTTTTGACTTATTTCAAAAAAAGTCTTTTTTTTTTAATTTTAACAACCCTACAATAAAAGGAAAAGTAAGAAGACCTATGTAGGTACAATATCCGCTAGTTAAGTATTTGTCAAAATTTCAAAAATAGCCCCTTGTGTTGGTGAAATTATGTCGAGCATTTTTAAAACAACTACTGGAATTAAACAGGGTGGACGACTGAGTTCAGTGCTGTTTGCTATTTATTTAGATGAATATTTATTTAATTGAGATACTAGACCCTTTTCGGTTCTACGTAAAATTACCGATTTTTATGTAAAATTGCGTAAATTTACGTAAAATTTCAGTTATTGTCTGATCAACCCACCTTCACTGTAAATATTTGATGTGTAAAAATTTTGAAATCAAATTGCACACATATAAGTGTAAAAAAAATTCACGTTTATGTGTATAATCAAAAAAACAACCAATCATATAGCTTAAAATCTTACACATTTAGGTGTAATTTTTGCGATTTTACGCATAAATGTTGAAAAAATTACACCTCAAAAATTTACAGTGTTGAAGTGATAAATGCACATAGTATCGTATATTAATTAATTTAAGCATGAATATTACACTGATAATTTTTAGACTTAACGGGTGCCAAAAAAGGTTTTTTCAAAATAATTTTTTTAAAAATCATCATAAAATTAAGATCAATAGCTCATTTTAATCAAGATTTTAATTCTCCACAAAATGACATATAAAAAGTTTTGTCCCGACTTTCATAACCTTCGAGGACAATTTAGGGTCTTGGTGGTGGTTAAAACCGAGGATATTTCATTTTGAAAAAAAAAATTATTATTTTCGGAAACTAGACAAAATTCTGTATAATCAAAATCCGAAAATAATTATTTTTTAATTCGAAACCGAAGGCATTTTTGGGCATCCGTTAGTTTATAGTTAGTTTAGACGTATGAAAAGCGGCGATGTTAAGTTTTGTATCAAATATCAAAATATAATTTTTTTTAATTTCTTTAACTTCTGATTCTATGAAAATTTTAAATTAAATAAAATGTAAAAAAGTGTAAAAATAAAATTTACACAAGTTTACGCTTGAATAATCTAAATTAAAATGGTCTAATAAAATTAATAAAATTGATATTCTGATATTTTCGATGCTAAACTTAACATTGCCTGAAAAGCTTTGTCGTTTTTAGACTTTAATTTGTAAAAAAAATTAAAGTTAGGACTAACTAAAAATTGCAAAAAAGTAAGTTAAAACTTATTAAATTAAAAATTTAGAGTTTTTTTTTTAAAATGACAAAAAAATAATGGTCTAAACTTACGATTTTAAAAATTGTCAAGTGTATAAAATTGCTTTAAATATTTAAAAATACTTGACCGTAAGTAATAACTTCTATAAAGTCAAGTAAATTTTAAAATACCGTAAAACCTTGTTTATGAGCTTTTAAAAATCGTTTCTTTGATAGACGAAATCATCCTTTAGGAAAATGAATTTAATATTTTGTTATGGCATTCCAGATAGAAATGAGTCAGATCTTTTCAAATAAAACAATTTAAAATCAAATTTTTTCTGATTCTCGTTCGTCAAAAAAAAAGAGTGGTTTAGGAGAGCGCTTCTAATCAAAGTTTTACGGTTAACAAATGATTTATTTTATGTAAGTATATTTCTAATTTTTTTTCGGGTTGATTTCAACTGGTATCATTTCATTTTTTTTTTTATCGAAGACAACGATATTTGGTTTGAATTTGTGTCAGAGACGAATTAAAAAAATCGGATAATATTCCAGGGGACTTTTTATTTGGGGGAAAATTTATATATATTCATTTTTCCCGAGAAATTATTCAGAGAAAATTTTTTTTTGATTTTTCAAGTTTTCAATGTTAATTTTATGATTTAATAATTTTTAATAATTTAGATTAGATTTTTGAATGAGAAAATAATTTTTTTTTAGGCTTAAAACTCAATCGAAATACTTAAGATTAAAAAGTAATTGACTTTTCGATTGGAAGGAATTAGTACCATTTTAGACTCTCCTTTTTCTGGAATTTATAACCATAGTTACAAAAAAAAATTAAACAACATTGAAAAACGTTTGAAATATGAGAAACTAACATTCAATAAAATTTTACATTTGGGATAAAATTTTCAATGAGGTTTCTTATTTTTTTATTGAATTCTTTGTAAATTGCTTTCGAAATTATTTTTTATATTACTTAAAAAAAAAAAATTTTAGTTAATAATTTCAGCTTTCTACGTTATTTTTTGAGAGTTGATTTATCAAAATTATCTGATTTAGATTTCAATAAATCCTATTTTTATTATACTTTAAAGAGCAATTGTAAAAACAACACCAAAATGGAAAGAAATAGAAAACCACCACAATACAGCCCAGTTGATTTTAAGCCGAAAAATAGAATAAATGTATTATCAAACAACCCTTTACCAAATAATCATATAGCTCCAAATAGAAATATTCAATCAAGTTATCAAAATAAAAATCGATCTCGTTCTATGTCAATTTCATCTATACAATCGAATAATAGTGACGAAGAAGTTCTAGATGATTGTGATTCCTCAGATGAAACAAACTCATTGAGTAGTAATGCATCAAGTATAAATGAGACAAATAATCAAAAAACCGATTTTCTTTTATTGATAACAGACAACATTCAAAAGCCTTATTCGAATTTAACTTCTTATGTTGAAAAAGAGAAAATGAGCATTCATCAAATGTTCAATAAAGATTTTCTTACAGGATTAAACAAAATTCAATATCAAGATGAAAAAAACCGCAAAAGACAATTTGAAAAAAAATCAGAACCATATGAACAAGAGCAAACATTAATATACAAAAATATTTCTAGTTTCTTAAAAGAAATGCAAAGACTATCAAAAAATCCAATACAGAATAGTTATCTTCGAAATGCATATGATAGAGAATTTCGTCGAGCCAGAGCCAAATTACCATTTTATGCATTTAGGCATACAATACTTGAAGAACTTGAAAAAAATGACATGTTAATTATAATAGGTCATACTGGCTCGGGCAAAACAACTCAAGTACCACAATATCTACTTGAAGCCGGATTTGCTAAAAATCGTAAAATTGTTTGCACACAACCACGTAAAATAGCAAGCATATCAGTTTGTAAACGAATAGCTTTTGAACTAGATTGTGAGCATACAAACTTAGTTGACTTTAAAACAGTTCGCACTTTTTTGAATAAACAAGAATTAGAAAGGAAAAAAAAATTCAATCATAAAGACAATAAACTTTTGTTAATGACTGATAGACTCTTGTTACAAGAGTATAAAAAAGACAATTTGCTTCGTAAATATAGTTGTATTATAATAGACGAGGCACATGAACGTACTTTATTTACAGACATACTTTTATGTGAACTTAAAAAACTAGTGCCCAAGCGTCGTCAAATGAAAAATCCATTAAAATTAATAATCATGTCGGCGACTATAGACGAAACAAAAATATCTAATTATTTAAATTCGTGCAAAGTTGTAACAGTACCAGGTCAATTATATCCAGTTAAAGTTTATTATGAGAAAATCGAACAAGATTACGTGTCTCAATCGATACGTAAAATTGAACATTTAATCAAATCTAATAAACTAACTGGGCATGCTTTAGTCTTTTTAGCGTCACTAGACGATCTAAAAAAGGCCCAAAATAAACTTAAAGTTGACAATGATAAATACTCTGTTATGATTTTGCATGGCAATATGAATATGGAAGAACAATCGAAAGTTTTCGAAGAATTAGATTCTAAAATAAAAATAATATTTACAACAAATGTTGCTGAGACTTCAATAACAATTAATGGAGTTAAAGTTATAATAGATAGTGGTCGTGTAAAGCAAAAAGTATACGATCAGGATAGAAATATATCAATATTAAAATTAAAATTTATAAATCAGAGTTCAGCTCAGCAGAGAAAAGGTCGTGCTGGACGCATGCAATCAGGCGAATGCTATCGCTTGTATGAACTTAAAGATTTAGAAAATATGGAATTTTCATGCGAGCCTGAAATACTTCGTATGCATCTTGGAATTGTATGTCTAGAATTATTATCATTTGGTGTTGATAATATAATCGAGTATGACTTGATTGATAAGCCAGATAGAAATGACATTATTAAATCAATTAAAAAACTAGAGAGTCTTGGCTTTGTTGAGTATGGCAAGATTACAGAAAATGGTAGAATTGCAGCTGATTTGGGTTTAGAGCCAATGATATCTCGAATGATTATCGAAGGTATAAATCTTGGCATTGGTATTGATATGATTAAAATAGCTGCCATGTTGACAATAACAAATATTTTGTACAAAAAAGATTTGACTAAAGACGAAAAAAATCAAGCCAAAGTTCAAAACTCAAATACAAAAGGTGATTTATTCACCTTGTTATCAATATATAATCAATTTAGTCAAAATAAATTTAAAACACAGTATTCTTGGTGTAATGCCAATCGTTATTATTGCAATGCTCTTAGATTTGCCAAGCAAACTTATGGTGAACTTTATAATATAATAAAGACTAGATTAAACAAAAATATAATTTTTGATCAAAGCAAAAAAGAAGATCTAATTTTAAAAGCAATATGCTCAGGTCTTCATTTACAATTAGCTTATTTTAATGGTGTTGTTAATAGACAAAATGTTTACAAATTGTACGAATTGAATCAAGAGGTTTTTATTCATAATGAATCTGTTCTAAATGTCCTAGGCAATAGTGATATTGATTCAATTGTTTTATACACTGAGCTGAATCAACACGATCGGCTTTATATTAAGAATTTGACTCCTGTTAGTCATGAGCTTTTGTCTCAATACTCTCGTATTGATTTGGATAAATTGAAGAAAGAAAGCAAAAAAGAACTTTTGATAAATAATATAAATATTCAAGTGATTGAAAAAATAAAAGGAAATAATTCTGAGATGCAACAACAAATTGAAGAACTGATTGGATCGGCTTTAATTGTCAATAAGGATTCTATTAAAACTTATGTATCAACGCATAATTTTTCAAATGCTAAGAAAATTCTAGAAGAACATATTGATAAGGCTAAACAAATGCTCAAAAATGAACTATTTGAGTTTAAACCAAAAGATTGTTTAAAATCAATTAGAGTTATATTTAATTGTGGGCTAAATGTTCAGACAATTTTATTCGAAAAAGAATTTATAAGAGTTAATTTTAAGACCAGTAGTGGTTTTAGTCATGATAGTTTGAAAAGACTATTCGAAAGAAATGGCCGTGTGATTTATTTTAATTCAAATAAAATAAGCGCGAATAAAATAAATGGTTTTGTGGTCTTTGGCAATTATAAATGTGCTAAACAAGCTTATGAGAATTTAAATGGTTATGTTGAGAACAATTCAATTTTAAGTCTACAGCCATGTTTTGAAATTCATGATGATGAGTTTAAGCTTACTAGTAGACAAAAAACAATAACGGCTTATTGGTATTTAACGGAGCCAACAGGCATTGCTTTTTTAACATTCAAAAATAAGTCCGCTGGTTTAGAATTAATAAAAGAGACACTTAGAAATTTGAATTATTTATTTAGACCTGAAATAATTGATCAAAATCAAATTAAAATACATAATGTTACTCAATTGGATCGTTATTTAGATGAAGTTGGCTTTAAGAATCTATTTAAAAGATATTTACCGGACTTAGAAAATTGTAGTTTTATAAGAAAAAAAGAAGATAATTTGGGATCTATTGATGTAGAATCTTTACAAATGCAAACAATTTTAATTCAATCATTATTTTCAAAATTTGGAGAAATAGAAGATTTGACCATGAAACCTTTTCATGTTTCTAAAAAAGGTAATATTGTTGTGAATTTTCAGATTAAATTATACCGAATCATGTTAATGTAAAAATCTTGTACCAGTTGTAGTGAATGTGAATTTTAGAAAAAGTACAGTACACTTTTAGACAAAATTGAATCACATTTTGCAGAACTTATTTTTAAAATTTCATAAAAAGTTATTCAGTTTTTTTACTAGATTTCTGTACTAAAATTTATTTAAGCAGTATAAAATACGTATGAAACTCCATACAAACCCAGTCGATTTTAGAAAAATGAAAAGATAACTCAACAATAGTTTTTCTGAATGAAATTGATGATGATGATCAGTGGCGTAGCCAGGATTTTCCAAAAGTTGGGGCGAAAGACTTAATAAAAATGGGGGGGGGGGCACGGGTCCCTCCCCACACGATTATTTTTTAAAGTTTTTTTAGTACCGAAAACCTTCGATAGTCGGTATAAATTCGAAAATTTCTAAAATTATACCACCCCCCCCCCCCTCTTTTTTTGAATCTAAAAGGTCTGTGAATACATTTCAGTAATAAAATCACTGGGTACAAATACGAAACTCCATATTTGTACCACGGAACAACTATAGAGAGGTTACGTTAAATTAAAAAAATTTTAGAAACCTGTTTACTTCTTCCATCAAATAGATAATTTAATTAAAAATAAGAGGAAAATAAAGTATCATAATTAAGAGTGTGGACTAAGGAAAATTCAAATATGAAAGCGGAAACAGGTATTCGACAAGAATTGTGAATCAAAATCTTTATTTATGAAAAAGCTTTTTTTATTTTTCATAAAATTATGATTCACAAATTTTTTTTTGTAACCATCTTTAATTATACCGCCTGTTATTTTTTCAAAAAAATAAAATTAAGTTGTATTATAAAATTATCATGCGTTAATTAATTTGAAAAAAAGGATAATTTTCAAGATAAGATTGAGAAAATCGGCAATATAATAAAAAACTTGAAAATCAAAATAGTTTTATGTTAAACAAGCCCAAAAAAACTAATTTAAAAAAGTTATCAACTTTAAATAAACCGTTAAAAAATAAATTAATTAAATAAGAGATTAATTTTTAAAATATTTTAGAACATAGACAAAAATAGTGGGGCGGCGCCCCACCTTATTTTGAGATGGTGGGGCGATCGCCCCCTCGCCCCACCCCTGGCTACGCCACTGATGATGATCATGATAAATATTGTTTAATACCTAACGGTACTAGGGACTGAAATTGCCAAAATATACAAAAAAAATGAAATGTTTTTAATAATTATTTTTTGTATTCTAACTAAAACTCCTCCGATCAAATTAAAAAACATTAATTGTGCATAATAATATTTTTAAAATTATCAACTTAAAAAATTTTTTTTTATTAACGCATAAATTATGTACAGATGAATTATTATTTTATTTGACAAGCAGATTTACTTCAAATTGTTACGAATAGTAATTTGTTACCATCAAATTGTTACTATTGAAGTTGTTACTAAATATTAAAATAAGGAAATTGTTACGATTTCTTATTTTAGGAAATTGTTACTAAATACTTAATTAAAGAAATTGTCTCTAAACTAAAAATTAAACAAGGTTCCTATTGGAATTTGTTCCCATGATAAATATTTTAATCTAATTATCAAAATACCGTATGCCGGTTGGTAATTGATCAAAAAAAAACTCAATTAATTAACTTTTATATTTATCTTAGTGAGCCAACCCAATCAAACCTGAAATCGTAAAAAATTCGATAATTTACGTAAAATTTCAAAAATATCGATAATTTTTCGATTTTAAAGCGTCGAATCAAATCAAATTTGTAAATTGATATCAAAATTTCGAAAAAAAAACGAGAAATTTTTTTATAAAAATTATCGTAAAAAACTTTATGCAAATTTTATAGAAAAATGTCGATTTTTAAAATAAAAAAAAAAGCCGCTAAAATTAAAACAAATTTTCTGAAAATTAAGTAAATATTTTCCGTAAATTTTCTCTTTTTTATTTACTAATTTATTGTCGTCTATAATTCGATATAAAAGCGATGTTTAAAATTTATCGAAAAACTAAATAATTTAGCTCTTAGAGTCTTTTTTTTAAGCTTATTTTTATTAATATCTAATATTTTACAAAAAAAACGATGAAAATCTTTTGTCTAGGGTGATTTTTTTAACAATGACCTTCAACTCTCTAAAATTAATTATATGCACAAAGTTTTTTAGTATAAATTAAATTGCAATATTATAATTTGAAATTATTTTTTTAAAATTTAAATAAATTAAAACAAGTGGTCAGTGAAATTAAAAGGTAATCAAATATTCTAATAAATTATAAAAAAATAAGAAATTAATTTTTTTTCAAATTTTCAAGGGAAAAAACAAAAATTTACAATCCTTGTGATTTTTTAATAAGAATTTCAAAAAAATATCAAAACTTTTGTTGCTTTAAAATTCCCTCCTTTAAACATTATTTTAAATAATCGTCTTTATTTATCTGATATTTACCGCCTGTGATCTTTTCGAAACTTTAAAAAAACATTAAGGGTTTAATAATTATTTATTCTCATAATTTTGATTTTAAGTCCTCTCCTCAAATTGATCTTCAGTTAAAGAATTTTTTTTTCAATTTAAATAAAATTTTTAGTTTAAATTAGTTCTAATTTTTATTTTTAAATTCTTAGAAAATAAATAACTTGATTTTCTACTTAATTAATTAAATAATAATTAATTAATAATAATAATATCTTGGTCTGATTTTCTGAGGCCAAAAAACGAAAAAAAATCGGAAAATTGTCGATCTAAAATCACGTAAAAATATCACATTTTTTATGTGAAAATTTAGCGCTTTGCTTTTACGTAGAAATAACGATAAAAAAGGGTTCATCCTCATCGTTATTTTACGATGGAGATTCATCGTAAAATTCTTGTTTTTCCATCGTGAAATAATTTGACTGGGAAAGCCTAAGTAAATATATTTATGACTTTTTCGTTGAAATTAAATTAACCTTTACCCCTACCTGACCCGAAAAATTCAAAAATAAAAAAAGGTTAAATTTTGAGGCGGTAAAAAATTCTTTTAATTTTAACATATGAGCGTGAAAATTATATCACAAGAAAGCTAAGTTGATGAAGAATATATTTATGTTTTCATAAAATTAAGATCAAAAGTTAACCATTTTTAGCCGGGTTTTTGACCCATTTGAGCCTTAAATGTATTTTTTATATTAGTGATTCAAAATTTTGATTAAAGATGGAACATTCAAATAACGGAGAAAAATGCAAAGTAAGTCATTAATAAAAGAATTCGCACCCAAGAGTTAAACAGAATCGACTCAGTGTTTTAGAACGTAATCGTAAAAGGTTAATTGATTAAATTTTACCTTTTTCGCTTTAATTAAATAATTTTTTTATCGTAATAATTTCTCTAGTATCTAATTCCATTTAGTAACAATATTTTCGCAACAAATTCTAAAATTAAAATATAGTAACAAATAAGCTTAGTAATAAATTATATAGGAACAAATTCCAGGTAACAATTTCCAAATCGTAACAAATTGCTATAACCCGACAAGCATGCTTGTGTAGTCTATCCTTAAATTTTTTTTAATGCATTAAAAAAAATTAAGTATAGACTACACAACAGTTGTATAAAAAATAGAAAGATTAAATAAAAAGATTAAATAGGTTATCTCAATATTATACCATAATTCTGGCTATAAACGTTAATTTTTAGAATAAAGGCGTTTTTTAAAAAATAACCACCAAATCCTGCAAAAAAATGGGAAAAGTAAAATTATTAAATGCTCAGAATTAATCAATTTTATGTCTAATCCAAAAAAAAATTAGATTTCTAGTTAAATCGTGCCTATTTTGGCGATAAATACCAGATGTCTTAAACTTTTTGGACAAGCAAAATAAAAATAAATTTTGGGGTAAATTTTTGATGCCTTGATTTTTTAAAAGGTTTAGACCGACTGGCGAAATCAACAGTTGAAATTATCAGAAATAGTCTGAGGTAAAATAAAAAAAATTTTTGGGAGCCCAATAACGTTATTATACCACAAATTTTTGTTCATTTTAATTAAATAATGCAAAAAAAGACTAATGTTTTAAACTTTCCGGAACCACTGTATTTGAATGTATCGTTATAGCAAAAAATTTTCATATATATTTTCAAAGTTACTACAAAAATATTAATAATCTAATAACTTCTAATGAAAATTTTAAAAATAAGTTCTGCAAAATGTAACATGTGATGCATAATTTGAATCATCCAAATGTACCTTCTGCATTTCCTCTGACACATTCCTGCAAAATGCACAGTTATAGAATAATTTTGCAGAATTAAAATTTAGGTGATACAAGTTTTGTATCAGATGTTACAATTTTCAGGACCAATTTTTAACGTTTATAAAAAAAGTTATTCAATTTTGTCTAAAAGTGTACTGTACTTTTTCACTAAAATTCACATTCAGCCAGTTGTAATTATGTACTGAATCATTTATTTTTATTTTTAAAAATAGGCTTTATGACTTTGAATAATTTTTTAACTAAATCCTATCACATATAAACCACTTTTTTTAAAAAAAAGGCGTTTGGGTTCCCGTAAATGTTAGTTAAATTTGTGATATTTCTTTGTAATTTTGGCTTAAATAATGAAATTTAAAAAAGGTTAACTTTTTAATAAATAGTACTGTCCTTAAGACGTCTCTTAAAGAACTATTAATTAAAGGAAACTAAATAAATATATAAGAACTAATGGCAAGTTTACAAAAAGAAGAGGCATACGAGAGTCAAAAAAAAATTTTTTAACCGCTATTTTTAGCTTATGCAATATTTAAAAAACTTTTTTGAAATTTTTTTTGACTCTTTTAGGCTCCCTTTTTTTGAAAACTTGTCTAATATTAATTTAAATACCTGGACCGGAACCCAAACAAAAAAAAAACAAAACTAAAGAGCTTTCTTTTTTGCTGAAAAAATAAGCAAAAAATAAATCAAAAATATGGTAAATTTTCGTTTTAAATTATTAAAATTTGCTCATAGTAACGCTCACACATTTTTTTCGAAGCAAGTGCTGTGTATATTTTTTTTATTTTGAAAAGGTATACTTAAACCACAAACAACTGTTATCGTAAAATACAAAGAACTAAACAGTGTGATGGAAGCTTATAACGAATTAAATGACAAAATAATTCCCGAAAATATAAATGGATATGGTCGAATGCATATTGAGACAAATTTTATTTATGAATTCAGAATACCAACAAAAGCATCCAAAATACTTAATCTTAATAGCTTAATGAATCAATTAAAAGAATCATCGAAATTTTCTTTTGATTTTAGAGAAAATTTTGATAAAAAAGATAACGACTTATTTATCGTCAAATCAATTGATCAAAATTTACTCGACAAAATGGTCGAGCATTTAAATAAAATAATTAAACCAGCTTCAATAAAATTACCATATTTTAAATATGATAAGATTAGAAAGTATTTAAATAATACTAAAAAACAAAGTAAACTTGAAAAAGACAATAATATTTTTATTCATAAAAATCAAAAATTAAATCAAATAAGTATTTATGGACTGCCAGAAATAAGCAAGAAAATCCTTGATGATTTATTAAAAGAAATTGAAAATTTAGACTCGAAAAAAATTGAAATAAATGTTAGATCATTTAAAGCTATCATAGGAGAAAATGGTAAAACTTATAAAGAATTGTGTGAAAATTTTCATGGTGAAATACAACTTGATTATAAAAATAAAAAGATTATTTTTACGAGTAAAGAAAGTCAAATTGAAGAATTTAAAAATAAGATCGACAAAATTCAAAACCAATATTTAAAAACACATAAAATTGATTGTGTAATTTGTCAAAGTTCTCTCGAGAGTCCATTTCAATTGATTATGTGTGGACATACTTTTTGTAAGGAATGCTTAAAAGGACAAATTTTAAATTATTCTTCGTCTTGTATAATATGTAATCAAGAATTTTGTATTAATGAAATTAGAACTATATTAGATGAAAGTACATCCGATTTAGATGATGTATGTTCTAAAGCCTTAAACAATTTTATTATTCGTAATGCCATTTTTAAATATTGTGACGAATGCAATGAAATTTTTTGTAGAGAAACACTAATAGAGAGATATTGTAAGCCGTGTGATGAGAAAATCACTAAAGAAAAAAGACAAATGGAGAATATTTTATCTGAAAATTTTATAGCATCATCATTTAAAAAGTGTCCTGGGTGTAATTTACACATAGAAAAAAACCATGGCTGTAATCATATGACATGCTTTGTATGTGAGACACATTTTTGTTGGTTGTGCCTATTTACAGGGAATAATTCAGATGTTATCTATGAACATTTAAAGAAAGTTCATGGAGGAATTTTTGATGTTCCATTAGATTTAGTCTAATTTAATTACAAACAATGGTGAAATAAATTTAATAACAAACTCATAAACTTTATAAATAAGAGAATTAATAAAAAAAATTTGTCTTTTAGAAAAAAATAATTTTTTTACTTCGATTTGAATTTGGATCTATCTTAGAAGATTTATTTAAATAGATTTTGAACGACTTTGCATTTATCAACGTTTTTCATTAAGAGAAAAATAAAATTTACACTTTTTTAATAAGAGTCAAAATTTATATAAAAAAATATTAAATTACTGTCTAATTTCGAAAAATTTTTTCTAATTATTTTTTTAGCCTTTTACTCATACTGTTAAATTAACAAATTTAATTAGGCTCATTTACTTATTTTAATTAATCTTTTTCTTTTGTTTAGACTTGGGCTGTGTGGGAATAATTGAAAATAATAAACGTGCACAATATACTAGCAACAGACTTTCAGATAACTATTCACCATTTTAAAACTAAATCAAAACATATGTAGTTTTTTTTTATTATGAAAATTTATTTAATTTATTTATTCCATTGAATTAGTTAATTGAAGTTTCTATAGAATGTTGAAGAAAAGTAACGATTGAACCTTTGTAGCAGGAGCAATTTCCGAGAAGCATTAGGTAAAAATAGCAGTCGATTCTTGGAATAAAAAGATCGGTTCGAAAATCAGTCCTTTGCGAGGATGATTCATAACTATAGATCCTCAAAAAACAACCTATTTTTTAAGAAGAAATTTCAATGAAGTAATGAGGGGAAATTAATAAAAAAATAAGATTAAGGGATAATCATTTATTTCAAAAAAAAATTTATCGGTTAAACTGTAAAAAAGATTGACGGGTCGGAAAAAACCTTTTTAGGACTAAAAGGGATACAAAAAATTAAAGCCGTCTAGTGGTAAAGCTAAAAATTTAAAGAGGTCTATGGTTTCAGCACACTTGAAAATGTTGCAAATACACTTCAAATTATGCTAACTACACTATGCGAATCTTTTTAACACTTACTGTAAATCACACTAGAAAGATGAAAAAAAAAATTTACTAGGAGTGCACATTTACTTTACTAGCAAATGTAAATTAAAATTTACAAAATTTTTTTTTTTAAATTAAGTAAAGTAAAAATTTACTTTTTTTATAAAAAATTAAAATTGCTTAAAGACTAGTATCACTAGTTTTAACTCAACAAAAATTAGTTTGGAATGCCAAAGATACTTGGAAAACTTAATATTTACAGTTGCTCTTCCAATTTACTTTGAAAAAGTAAATTTTTACTTTAATTAAATTAAATAATATCTAATTTAGACAATTTTTCCAAGATTTTTTTTTTTAATTCAAATATTCGATAAATACCAAAAAAACTCAGAATCGCAGAATCGTGAGAAAAAAGTTTTCCTGAGAGAAAAAAATCAAAATTAATAAGTTTAAATTTTTTAGAATGTTTTTTTAAATTATGTAAAATTTGCCGTTTTGTGGTTCATAAATATAATTGAACTAAATCACTATTAAATAAATAAAAACTTTATATCTCTTAAAGGAGTAATAAAAATACCATAGTGGAACTGTATAATTGTAATGGAATTTTTAATTTATTTATTCGAGTTTATCCTTGTCTTTAAAACTATTTAAAATATTTTCAAAATAAAATTCAAATAAAAATTTTAAAAAGTTATTTCTGTAGGGTATGGACTCCTAAAAAATGCCATGACTTTTTGTGACATTATGTTCTGCAAAAATACCATGAAAAGATTAAAAAATCTTGAAAACAAGCATAGATTAATCAATAATTTCGAAATTTATTTGAATTTATTTGAAAATTTTGATATAAAAATATTTTTATTAGATTAGTGGACGTTCGGCTTTTTAATTTTAAAATTTTTCTATTAGTTTTTAAAACTTTTCATTTAAGAACAATCGCCATGTGACATCATTAATTGAGATTAAGTTAATTTTTTGATTCTAAATGTAAAAATCAGAGGTCAACCCTGTTTAAAAATCAATAAATTACTCCATACTTCGTCATTTTACGTCAGGTGACACCACATGATATTACTGTAAAAGCAACTATTGATTGTTTCTTTTAAAGAAAAAATAAAAACAATCATTAATTTAATTAAAATTTGAAAGACAATTTTTTACCTTGCGTTTTCCTTTTTCTTTCTAGCTAATTTAGCTTTCATCTAAGATATTTCCTATCTTCTAATGTTATTTAATCATTTATGATGTTAATAATTCATTAGAGTATCATTTGATAAATTTTCATCTGGTTGATTTAATATTATTTACACAGATCTTGGTTGATTGCAAGAAAGAAACAAAGCAAAAAATTACTGGTATCTTATGTCGCTTAAAGGAATTAATTTCGAAATTCAAAGCTCAAGACATCTAGTTAGTTTAATTTTTAAATAAAAAAGCTTAATTTTAAAAATAAAATAGGAAATTTAATGCGCTTTAAGACAAAAAATATGAGTAATTTTTCTTTTCTAAGTATGCACACTAAGTGTTCAAAAAAGTCAGCATCGATTAATATTTTATTTTATTAATAAGCACAAAATTCCCAAGAGTTTTAAAATTTTATCAACAGTCAAACATTTAGTTTAATTCGATTTTGATTTTGAAATTAAAAAAATTCATTTTGTTAAATGTAAAAATGCAAAACGTTTAGCATTTAAAAGTTAAAAAAGTGCATTTTTATTTCGATGGAAAAATTTTTACTTTATAAATATTTAATAAAATCTCTTTCCAACAAAAAAAAGTTCATAAATTTTCAAATTAATTTCAAATAACACGAAAAAAAAGCGGATTTGTTTCTATTTTTATAACAAAAATATTTGTATAGAAATTATTTACAAAGAAAGAATTATATTAAACGAAATTTCTCTCTTTTTTACATAGTAAATTAAACACAATGGTTAGATAAGAATTTAAGAATTCTTCGTGTAAAAAAATAAAAGAAGGAATATTAATGATTATATTCTTAAATATAATTGAGCACACAACGACGAATATTGTCAAAACAAGAAATTCGTTTAATAATGCGAAATAATAATGAACAAAAAAATAAATTCTTAAACAAGGTTTAAGTTGAAATGTTTAGCAAAATCTTAAAATGCTTTACTCATTCAAAATAATTTTCTTTTTAGAATCAAATAAATTCGGTAAATACATAATCAATATTTATCTTTAACTAAAAATATAAATCAAATAAGTAATAAATTTTAAAAATAAAAAATACAAGTTTTATCCAACTTAACTCTCAGACTTTTTTACCCAATTCTACTCGTTCATTTTGGAAATAAATATTAGCTTAAAAAAAACTCTCTCCCAAATACCATCTCAAAACCAATTCGCGAATCGAGAGAATAAAAAACTGACAAAGGGAACCCTCGAAGGAATTTTTTGAGTAAAACGTTCTCAAGAGATAAGGTAAGTGGGGCAAGTGATTCATACACAGAAAGCGATGAAATTTTACTAAAAAAAAACACTTAGTTCCATCTCAAAATCATTTTTTTATTAAATATTGCCATCTGCTTGTTATTATCTCTGACATTTCTGAAATGATAGTTATGAAGTTTGGTACAATGGTATTCTCATTTCACTTATTTTAAGCAATTAAACACATTTCAATATTTTGTAATAACTGGGCCTTACAGACAAATTTCTCAAAAACAAATTACTGTTTTTTCGTTCGAGCTACAAAAGAAAATAAATCTTAATCTTCAACTAGAAGTTTAGCTGATTCCATTTGAACCTCTCGCAACAGAAAGAAAAATTAAATTAAATGATAAAAGCTTGCCAATTCAAAGAAGATTCTCGTAATAATTTGAGCATTTTTATTATATTGAGCAAATAAAAACAAAGTTCTTTTTTCTGATAAATTATTTTATTCAAAATGACAACTTCGCTTGTCGAAACGTCGGAGCTTGAATAAAATAATTTATCAGAAAAAGAACTTTATTTTTATTTTTATTTGCGTAATAGTTTTTAAAAGCTTATATATGGAATAGGGTTTGGAAATGTTTTTAAATATTATAAATTTAGCTCATTAAACCAAGATGTCTTAACAAACATTAATTGCTCCCAAATCATATGATAAAATTGTTTCTCACAAAAAACTTACAATTTTCATGCATAATTAAAGTTAGTATAAGATCTGATCTGTTAAAGTTGTTTAAATCAAAATATTTCCATTTTTCTTTCTTTTTTTTTACTCGAATTCCAAAAAAATAATCATTAAAAAATAGCAAACTTTGTAAATTTAAATGTACTCAATCAGAATTAAAAAAAAAATAGGGTTTACATTGAAATTTTTAGCCTCATGTTTGGTAAAGACATCAAAGTTTTTTGTATTTTTCGAGATTTTTTCAATTCTTGAATAAGAAAAAACAATATTTTTATGCTCATTTAATAAAAAATTTTTAAATTTAAAGAATCAGGGTAAAAAAAAGTGACCTCCAATAAAATTTCAAATCTAATTGCAAGAATTCTTTAAAACTTCTTTTAAACTCATCTTATTTTTTTTCTGGATTTTTAAGCTCTGGTCAAATTTTTTTTATATTTTTCGGTTGGTAACCTTAGCAGCTTCAAAATTAAAAAAAATTGAGTGGTAAACTAGTTTATTTGACATGCTAGGGTTTATCCTTTGGGGCCCTTAATTTATTCAAAATTTAAAAGTTTTTTTTTTAATTACCTAAAATCCAAGTATCAAATCGGGACTGTAACTCTAAAATGTTCCTTTTTTTTAAAAAATTTCCTCATTTAAGTTAAATATGTTTATTCATTAGTCGATAATTAGAACATCAGAACATTAGATAATGTATAAGCCAAATGCGCGATCATTTTTGTTTAAATATGTTTTTTTTTTCGTTTCAAAGAGATATCGTATTTTTTTCCTAAAAATAAAATAATTAAATACTAGTCTATCTTTCACCCTCTATTCAATCATTTTTTTAAGCATATTTTTTCGCTAAAAATCAAAATTTTCTATTTTTTCTATTTGAATTTTTGCTAAAAAATAAATATTATTTTTGATTTGACTATCGGTTTTTTTGCTATTAAATTTAATAAAAAATATTTGTCTGTTGGTTGACATCGTTATCTTTCTAAATTCTGATTTGCATTTAAAAATTAGAAAATTTTCGGTGATTTAATCTATTATTCTGAAATTTAATCTATTATTCTATAAGAAACTAGAATAAGTTAACGTTAGTTTTGAGTTTACTAACTATAAGTTTACTTATGATTATTTAACTAAAACGAGGTATTGGTGAAGGAGTTTATGACCAGTAAGAAAAACTAAAAGAAATTGAAGGTTACCTTCCTGATGTTTACTCTTATGATGTTTTCACTTTTAAGAATTGAGGTATAGTTAACGAGGCACCTAATTTCCAGCTCGACTTGAAGCAGACTCCAGTTGACTTCTATTTTAAGAGCTTTCTATTTTAGCTTTTCGAAGTATGTTTGACTTTAAAACTTTTATGATTTCATTTTCCAATGTTTTGATCGAGTAAGCGTGGGAAGTTAAACCGATGTCGACGGCCTAAATCTGATGGGCCGTCGAGTAAATAATTCGAAAAAATATTTTTAACTTATGAAGAATAACTTAAGAATAATTATGGCTTTTTGAGAAATATTAAATATTTTTGTAGCAGTTTAAATTAAAGAAAAAATTCGGAAAAATAT
>NTPY01000103.1:495335-514036 GCA_002922825.1 Brachionus calyciflorus | reverse complement strand
TAATTTTAAAATTTATGACACGATCTAAGATTTGAAATTTAAATTTTCGCACAGAAAATAAATCAAAATTTTTAAAGAATATTTTTTTAATTTAGAGATTTTTTTCTTGTCAAAAAATAAAATTCAAATCTAAGACCGTCTGATAAATTTCAAATATTTCAAATTTAGAACCGTTTTTGCATACAAAAATGGGTCGGTATTTTGAAGGGCAATTTCTTACTGTTTTTTATGGGATCATTTTAATTTTTGACATTTTAAAACTTTCCGGTATATTTCCGGTATACTCTTTACGTTCAAAATATTTACACTGTAGGTTTCTAATTTAAAGTTGTTGTTTACATGAATTACAGTCTTAATAAAATAACGATCGTCGACGTTGTTTTGAAAATTTCGATTTGCATTTTTTAAAGAATTTAAATAAAAGGAAACTCAAATTTAAATGTATACGATTAACTTTCAATTGCTTAATAAAAATTTCTCGAGCTCTCATAAAAAAATTTTATTTTATTTTTTGATAGCTTGGTTCGAAAAAAACAACAACAAAAACCAAAATAACAAAATGATGTCCAAAACAAAATAAAATATAAGTTATTTAAAAAAAAAACTAATTTTAAGGGACTCGTTAAAATTTTATTTTTCTATTTCTGAAACAAATTTATTTTTTAACTAACAATAAAGAAAAAATTTCAAATTAAAAGTGGATTTGAATGCTCGAGGATATTTTGCTTTTTTTTAAAATAATAAAATTAAAAAAAATACAAGAAACTTTCGGCTAATTTTTAATAAACTTAAAATCGTCAACAACAACAACTTCACGCAAAAAAAATAAAAATTATTATTTATATGATTTTAATAAGGGCGCTATATCATTGCTATCAAAAAATACAAAATATTTTTGTAATTATCTAAAAGAAAAAAGTATTACCGGTTCAATTCCGAATAATCACGTGACTCTTTCTATTTTCCTATTAACAATATTTTTTATTTAAATTTAATTATAATACTTAAGTTATTTGAGTAAAATAATAATTTTCTTAAATTTAAAACAAATTTTAAATGAAATCCATTTGTTCGAAAGTTTCGAAAAAAATTTAATTTAAAAAATAGATCTTAAATTAATTTTTTCAAATAGAAAAAAATATCCACATTTATTTCCAAAACCTATTTTACATGTGTGAGATAAACACACATTTTTAATTAAAAAATTACTTTAACTTTGAATATTAATTATCGATTCCCAATCAATAATATTTTATTTTTTTTCTTGTTGCGTAACACTAATCTAATTTAAAACCTGAGAAAAACATGAGTTTCAAAAAAGAGCTTGATTTTGTTTTATTCTAATTCTTTTTAAAAATAAAGAGAGAGAAGCGATAAGCTGAAATTATTGTAACAAGTTTATTCAAGATCACGAATCGAACATAGCTAGTTTAAAAAAACCTATAAAACGTAACAAAAAATAAAGTCAGCTTTTCAGCTTTGTTGTTGTTGCATCAGAAATGCCAAACATATAATTAGATTAATATTAGTACAATTTGAAATTACCTTATATAAAAAAAAATAAATTATTTGCTTGGTTAATAAGACGAAATATTAGAAAAAAAATAATAATTTAATGCAATTATTTTCTTTTCTCTCTCGCTTTTTTTTTTAAAGCAATGTCAATTTTATTTCTCTTTTTTATTTCAAAAAAATTTTACAAAAATTGTCAATTATATAATTTAATTGCAAATTTTGTATTAAGGTCCTTATTTTTTTTATTTATTTAAGAAATTTTAATCTTGGAATTAGACAAAAAAATTATTTTATTCATGACACGAATAGTTTCACGAATAAATCCGCATAACGAACACGAACATTTTATTTTATTATTTAAACAACAACAAAATAAATTGTATAGTAATCAATTTTTAAGTCAAGTGTTGGTAGAGAATAGAGAGCTTACCAAGTTAAGTTTGAAGTTATACAATTATTAATAAGGTAATTTAGGCAATAAGGTACTTGGAGGGGGGAGAGGGATTAATAGTATAAATAATTAGAAAATCTTTTAAGTAAACTTAGAGATTAATAGGCAAAAAAAAATCGTCGAAACGCATTTTATTTTTTAAAAGATTAAAATAAACAAATAGTACATTTTCTTTCTTATCTTTAAACATTATCGGATTCATCTAATCTTATCGTAAGGGTTACTTAAATTTTTTCTTTTTTTTTTTGAAATTTAATTCTTATGAAAAAATGAGACTTAGAAAAAATTATCTCTAATGATTAATTTCGAGTTCTTTTTTTCGTTTTTGTTGTTGTTGTAATTTAAGTAATATGAGATTAATTTGACTAAGATTTTTTTTTGAAAAAAAAAAAATTTATAAAAAAAAATTTTTTTTTATTGGTTTTAGAATTTAGAGACAAAATATAAAATGACTCGTAAATTAGAATTTGTAATTGACAAAAGTTGTATATTAGAAGAGAGCGAACCAGATGATGAAATTAAAAGCGAATCGATTGAATCGCTTACGGAGAGCAATTCGATCGACAATACACAAAATGTCAAATTAATTATAACTAATTATGACGAATTACGCAATTTAAAGGCGCGTTGTCGACTTCCAGTCGATATTCAATTAGAAAAAGAGGATTTTTTACAAGCCTCTGTAAATACACATAAAAAATATTTTAGTTTTTTACAAACAAATAAAAATTTTGTATCAAAATCAAAAAATACTGAATCTATATCGTCATGTTCATCGTCGGGATACTCATCCACTTCATCTTCACCGTCCACATCTCAAAACTATACAGATGAATTATTTGAAATCAATACAGATCGAATGAAGACTTTATGTGAAAAAGTAATTGTTAAACAAAAAAGTATGAGAAAGTCTATTGGTACTATTGAAACAGAAAAGACCAAGACCAAAGGTAGACATTCAATAGGAATATGTCAAGAAAATACCAATAAAAATTCAAAATATCTTACAGTCTTATTCGATTATGAAAGTCATGGTAAAGAAGTTTTAAATTCTAAAGTTGTATTTTCAGTTAAAAAAGGTGAATTAGTTAAAGTCTTAAGAGATTATGATGATAATTTTCATCTAGTTGCAAAATGTTCAGATAATAAAATAGGATTTTTACCAAAGGATTATACGGTCGATTTAGTAGAAGTAAAGAATAAAGTAATTAAGAAAAATTCCATTCTATTTGCTGAAAATGCCAATTATGTTTCGAGTTCCGAAATTAGTTCAAATATAAATAATAATAAAATTAGTCATGTAACAAATAACAATAATAAAAGTAGTAGTAGTAGTAGAAGTAGTAGTTGTGGTAGGAGAAATTATGAAAATAGTAATAATCCCTTATTTAAATTAACTAAATTGTAAATTGTTGTTATCGATGATGTTTGAAATTTAAAAAAAAATTTATTTTTTATATTTTATTTATTTTTTTTATGTAACCTATTTAAATTTTTTAAATAATAAATATTTTTTTAAAAAAATTATTTTTCATTACCACACCCAATTGCAGAGCAGTTCGTTACCGAACCTGCAATTCCTCATTCCATCAAAACAATGTTAGAAAATTCAAAAATTGAATTTTTAATTAAGAGATGCGCCAAAATGTTGCGGTCATAATAAGTCGCAAAAATTTAGCAAATTACGGTACTATGCATACGATTCGCTTTAGCCGTTACATTTTTAAGTGAGTATCCCACTTTAAATCATTGAATATAAATACCGAGATCTTTTTCACATTTAGATTGGTTTAGTTTTTGAGAGAACATTTCATAATCGAACTCAATATTATTAAACGCAAGGTGAACGACTTTGCATTTATCAACGTTTAGCTGGACCGATCAATCCTTGCACCATATTTTGTCTATGTCTGATTGCAGCTCAAGAATCGAATTAAATTTTTTAAATAAAGATATAATCTAAGCATCATCGGCGTAAACTTCACAGCTGTTAAGAGTAATTTCTAAAAAATCATTTCTAAAAAGCTTTTGTGTAGAATTGTACTAATAAATAATTGATTTTTTTGAGAATATCGGTAAATTTCCCAGATTTCTCGTGAATTCCCGGGAATTTCGGTGAATTTACGAACTGAATTCACTCAGTAATTGGACCTCTATTTTTTTAATTTATATCAATAACATGCTGGACATCATATGAAATAATTGTGAAGCCGATGATACAAAGATTATTTCGATATTAGAACTAAAATCAGATATCGATAAAGTTGAGGAATGGTGTAACGATTGGTCGACCCAGTTAAATAATGAAAAATTCAGGATTTTCATTTCGGCCCTAACAATACAAAATCTGACTGAATATAAATTTGTATGAAATCATTTAGATATCCTACCTTTGAAAAAAATAAACTTTTCTATTGCTCGTTAGTAAGACCTCATTTGGAGTTACAGATCTGCTCATGATGGCCATATTTTGAAAAGTATAAAACTGAATGATGAACTATCATATTAGAGAAAATTTATATTAGAGAAAAAAAATAGAGAAGACAAAAAATAGAGAACCAATTATATTAGAGAAGAATAAATAGAGAATTTTTAAAAAAGAGAATAGTTATAATAGAGAATAATTGTAATAGAGAATTTTAAATAGAGACTCTATTTTAGAGAATTTTAACTAGAGACTGTAAAATAGAGAATATAAAATAGAGACTTTATAATAGAGAATTTTCAAGTTAGAGATTTTTAATACAGTCATAAAAGGGAAATTTATAGTGAGATTTTTATAAAGAAAAGCTTAAGAAAACTAATATAAATAAATTAGAAAATTAAGAATTTTTTTTAAAAAAATGAATCAGTATAATTCACCAATTGTAAATCGGCTCCGTTCTAACAAAGATTATAAGCTTACAAAGCCTCTAAATAAACCGAACGCTTCCGCTGAATTTGTGTACCTTGTTGAGCAAATTTGTTCAAAAAAACAACAATGTGTATTTGAAGATCCGAACACAATTTTTGCTGACTTAGATGTTACTTGCTTTAGTCAAGATTCACCAGACTTAATTGATCAAATTTGTCAAAAGTTAGATGAAACAAAATTAAATTTTGATGAGCACAATTGGAACCTTTACTCTACGCAAAAAAACGGGTATAAATTATACTCTAATGGGTATTGTTATGTAATAGACAAACCAAAAAAGGAACTAGTAGATAAGGCCACAAAAATATATTGGCGTTGTGAAAATTATAATGTTTGTGGAGGGAGAGGTGTATCTGGCGGGCTCAGACCACCTTTTAAAGAGACCAAAAAACATAATGAATCACATAAACCTAAGCCAGAAACTAAAGACTTCCTTGAAAGCAAAAAAGTATTTGATAACTTAGTTGTTCAGTCTCATGATCCGCCCAGATCAGTTATTCGAGAATTTCAAATTGGTCTCAGTGATAATTGTATTAATTCTTGGTCGAGTAAAGACGCAATCCGCCAAAAAATAATCCGTACTCGTAACGCCAAGAGTTATAATAATGCTAAGTCTTTAAATGAACTTGTAATTCCTGAAGAATTAAAATTTACATACAAAAATAGTAAATTTTATTTTGGAGATTCTGGGCAGGACGATAAAAATAGATTAATATTTTTTACCACACAAGAAAATTTAAAGCTTTTAAGTACTTATCGCGATTGGTACTGCGATGGTACATTTAGTATTTGTCCTACCGTATTTAAACAAGTATACACAATACATATTATTATCCGTGGTACTACACTTCCTTTGCTCTATGCTTTTCTTCCAAACAAAAAGTTAAGTACTTATAAAAAATTATTCAGATTAATAAATGAATTGATTACAGCCAAACCAATATCAGTTAATTGTGATTTTGAGTTGGCTGCAATTAATGCACTAAAATCAGTATTCAATTGCAAAATTTATGGATGTTTTTTTCACCTTTCCCAGGCATTCTGGCGTAGAGTTCAAAAAAATAAATCGAAATTATGGCTTGACCTGAATTTTCGTGAAACGTTCCGTCAAATTCAATCACTAGCGTTTATTCCAAGTTCAGATGTAATTGAAGGCTTTGAGTTAGTAAAATTAAACGCTAGTAATAACGCTAAATTTTTCTTTGATTATTTTGAGAAAAATTATATTGGGACTTTGAAAAAAGAAGTGCGTACAACCCCTCGTTTCCCAATTGCACTATGGAATTTACACGATCGTGTTAAAAGTGACTTACCACGTACAAACAATAACGTAGAGTCGTGGCATTCACGAATAAAATCAGACGTAAGACATAATTTGACGGTCCCTAAAGTGATTGAATTTTTTAGACTAGAACAAAACAACATGGAGTCTGATTTGTTGTTGTTGTTTGCTGGTCATCAATTAAAGTCAGTGAGTTCAAAAGCTAGAAAAAAAGAAGAAAAAATAAAAAGACAAGTTGTGGAATATAATAAAAATAATTTGGATTTGTTTATTAGAGGCTTTGCTAATTTGTTAATTGATTAATTTATCTCTTAAAAGAATCTATAAATACTATTAAATTTTTTGATAATTAATTTTCTCTATTTTTTTTCTCTAAAATAAACATTCTCTAAATTTTGATTTTTTCTATAATTTGATTATTCTCTAATTTATTGATAATTAGTTTTCTCTATTTTTTTTTCTCTAAAATAAACATTCTCTAAAAAAATATTTCTCTATTATGAACGTTTACCAACTGAATTAGAAAAAGTACAACAAAGAGCAACCAAATTGATATCAAACCCTTAGAAATTTAGAGTACGAACATTTTTTATCGATTTTAGGTCTTACAAACCTTAAAACCAGAAGAATAGATGGTGACTTTATACAAATATAACAATTAATTAATAAAATGGAGCTTTTTAACTTCAAAAATGGAATTAATTTTAATCGAAACAAAAAATTAGAAGATAAAATGTTGTTGTCAAATGATAAGTTTTTATTTTATTTATTTTTTATTTATTTATTTATTTCAGTAAACACCTCTTGGGTGATGAGTATAAGTTTTTATTTAAGAGATTTTTTTTTGTCAATTTAATCACATAAGTTCTTTTTAATCTCAAGCTAATTTTTTTTTATTCCAAACGTATTTGCTAACTGTGCGAATTATTTTTTTAAGTACCAGGATCGAGTCTTGAGGTGTTTAAATTTTTTATTTTTCTTATTTTTGATTTTTTTTTTTTATAATTTTGGTTTACAAATTTAAAAAATAAAAAAAAAGGTAGCTTTTGTTTAATCTCATACTAGTTCTTTTTTTTTCATTCTAAACGTATTTGCTCACTGTGCGAATGATTTTTTTTTTAGCACAAGGATCAATATGTTTAAAAAAAATATTTCTTTTAAAAAAGTTTGTTTCTTTTTTAAAACAAACTTCCTTTTTTTAATTACATTATTTTCGCTTATAAAAAATTCCAATCAGCACGGAATTTTGTTTATAAATAACGGAATTTACTAATCATCAAAAATCCACTTCTAAATATACTTTTTTTTTAGGTTCTTTATCATTAAAATTTAAGTAAAACAAATCTTTTTACTTTTTTTTCCAAAATGATTACCATAATTTTTTTTAAGAAGCGTTATTTTTTCATTTATTTTTTTTGGCGAAAATCAAAAGTGTCTAATTTTTTATTAGGGTTTAAAAAAAAAACATAAAAGTTTTATGTCTTGAATTTCTTCTCGTCCCATGTTTTTCTGTTTCTTCATATACCCCTATTTCCAAACTATTCCCAGGAGAAAAAATTGGGATTTCTTGAGTTTGCTCATCAATTAGTTGTAATCAATAAAATCGATAAATACTTTTTAATCAAAAAATAACTAATATTTTTTTTAAGTTGTAAATTGTTATTTTCCAACTTTTTTTACCTTTGTTACGAAAAAAAACACAAAACGAAAAATAACAAACTTTTCATTGTTTATGTATTTTTGATACAAATTTTTGGCTACGAATTTTTGAGATTTCAAAGAATCATTGGTAATTTTTTTGTGCAAATATTGAATTAAAAGAATTAGTCTATATGAACCCTTATGGAGCCAATTAAAATGAAATAAACAAGGTCTATAATAACTGGATTTATTTAACAGATCCGATATTGGTAAAATCAAATGGGTAATTAACAAAATTGATCATCCAATTTAAAGAAATTATGTCAGTTGTTGTGTTATAGTGTGTTGGTTCATAGAAATTGTTTATAAATCAACACTAGAAATTGTAAGAATGGATGAGGAAAGTTGGAAGTATCGACGTTATCGGATAAATGAAACTTTAAAAAATTTCTCAATACAAAAAGATCAATTTTGTGGTTAGTTTGGCAATGTTACCCTCAAGACCGACTTTACCTGCTCATTGTGTCCTAGTTTTTTTCATTTAGATCGTTTAAAAACGCATGAATTAATGAAAGAAAATCCTTTGTGCCTTTTTTGTCATTAAAAATTTTTTCGTTTTCTGTTTTGTGTTTTTTCCTAACGAAGGCCTTTATTTAGGGTCTTTTGATATTAAAAAGAAAAAGCCGGATGACCAAAATTAGCTTGAAGTTGCTGATCGACGATCACGATCGGATCGATCGGCTTTATTTTAAAACATTATCTTTAATAGAGAACTCAAAACTCAACAATATCGTCATCACTATTTCTTTCTCATTTTTATTCTCCCTTTCTCGATCATGAAAATTTATTATCTTCTAAAATATTTATCTGGTTATTCAGAAAGAAAGAAACGGGTTTTTTAAGGGTTTTTTCTTTTGGTCGAATTAGTAAAAAAGGAATTTATGTGAGTAAAACAAAGTAAAGTGTATAACAGAGTTGGTCTAAAGTCAAATAAAAAATCAAAAAGTCAAGTCAAAGTTTGAATTTGAAAAAAATTTTCTCGAAGTCAAGTCAGACTTTGACCTACCGTAAAAGCAAGGTTATACGGAAAAAAGGTAGCGAGTAGTGTTGAAATGAGTGAAAAGAAATTATCTTCTCATTCCCTTTATATTTTGAAAAACTAACATGTTTTCTTTGTCTAAATTATATACGGGGTCTGTACAGTAAATTTCTATTCGCCATTTCAATTCACGCAAATTTTAATATCTTTTGAACGGTAAGTGATAAAATTATTCTGTAAATTGTTACAAAGTGTAACAATTCTGCTGCACTCAAAAATATTGGTCTGCAAAAAAGTTGCAGATTGCATATACTACATTTTCAAACGTGGTGCAAATTTTGCAGGGATATAGAGTTTTTGTAGAGCTATATTTCTGGTGTAGAAAAATTGTTACACTTTGTAGCAATTTACAAAATAATTTTATCACTTACCGTTCAAAAGATATTAAAATTTGCGAACTTATATTTAAATTTCTTAAAATTAAAAAATAAATTTTTAAATAGAAAAAAAAATGATCCTTAGAGTCCTTCTTGTTTAAAAATTATATTCAAAATTTAATTTTTTCAAAAACTCCTTAAATATGTCCTATTTAACTTAAGCTTATCTCATTTTATTATAATTTTATTTTGAAAAAGGTAGAGAGTAGTGTTCTAAACTCTTAGATAAAAAAAAAATTTAAAAAAAACGGTTTTTTGTTGTAATTGGTTGAATATAATTTCAATTAAAATATGTCATAAAATTTGCAAAAATATTGTTTTTCTAAAAGCAAAAATATCTAGTTTTATTTTGAAAAAACTTGACAATCTTCTTAATATAACACAAAATTGTGATTAGTTAACTAAAACCAACATAAAAAATAAAGATAAATATTTTAAAGAATTATTTTTAAATTTAAAATTATGATCGTCAGGTACAAGTTTTTTAAAAGATCCTATTTATTTTTAAGTAAAATATTTTTAATATTTTAAAAAATATAATTTACCGATGATTTTGGTAATAAAAATTACTATCTTCAGTATTAAGTAAAAATCGATTTTATTGTAATATACTTCCATTTTTAATTATGTTTTAAATTTTAGAATTTAAATATTTTTTCTAATATAAAATGAAAATCAAAGCTTTATACTTCGCATGTATTTCTATTTTGTTAATATTAGCTATGTATGTAATTCACGATCTAAATATAACGACTTTAACAACTAAACAATGTTTTTTAGTCAATAATTCAGCTTTAATATTCGATCAAAAGAGTTTAAATAGATTTGAATTTTTTAAAGTAAAGAGAACTGATAGTTATCCTTATGTAAGTGGTGATACATTTCGAATGATCTCAGATTATGTTTTAGACAATATTGAAAATTCATTACCAAACGATTTTAATTTAAAACAAAATGCCAAAATTTTTTTAAAAACCGACTATTTGGATCGATTTTTTAATCAATATTTTCCACAAATAAAATCGAAAATTATTTTGATATCACATAATAGTGATTATCCAGTATCGATTCGATTCAAACAATATTTAGAGGATTCTAGAATATTGGCATGGTTTGGTCAAAATGCAGAATTTCTACATCCAAAGTTAATTCCAATTCCTATTGGATTTCAAAACACACACATATCACCAGATTATAGTAGGAAAATAATGCAACTCAGAAATGCTAAGCTTAAACCGTGGAATTCAAGAAAAATAGTACTTTATATCAATTTTAATTTTAAAACAAATGTAAATGCACGTCAGAAATTTCTTAATTTTTTTGAAAGTTTCAAAGATGTTATGATTATAAAAAATCGTGTTAGTTTCTCAACTTATATAGGACACTTGAATGATACAAAATTTGTTTTATGTCCGAGAGGTAATGGTTTAGATACACATAGATTCTATGAGACTGTTTTAATGGGCGCTATACCAATTGTTGAGAGTTCAGCTTTGGATCCAATTTATGAAAATAGAACTGTTCTTGTTCTACCAAAACTTGAACAATTAACCCAAGATATGCTCGACAATCCACATTTGTATATTAAAAATATGAATTTTTCACAGGATTTAATTTTTATGGAAACATGGTTAAGAAAACTATTTTCATACGGATAATTGAATAATCCGCTGTAAATTAGAAATTGTTTAAGATCATTCAGAATCCACACTGTTAGCATTAAAAGTTAATAAAAAAAATTTCAATTCAAGTCAAATTTACAACTTCAACCCTAATGTAAAATCTGAATTTTACATTTAAGTAAAAAAATTTTATCTAGAATCAACTAAATTTTTTTTTACTTTAAATTAAAATATAAATATCATTTAATATTTTAAATTAAAATTTTACATTCATTTAAAAAAGATTTTACCGTAATCACTCGATAGTTGTACCATGGTCCAAAACTAGCGTTTTAGATTTGTAAAACTAGCGTTTTAGATTTGTACCCATTTGTTTTATTACATAAATGAATTCATATTTATTTTTATTTATGAATTCATAAACCTTTAGGCTTCAAAAACTGGGGGTGGTACAATTTTGATTTTGTACCAGTACTACTATCGAGTGTTTATGGTACTATAGATTAAAGTGCATTATTAAATGTAAAATGTAAAAGAATTCTCCCTTTAGTAAAAATATATTTGCTCATCTTTTAAGAAGAAAAGAGAGTTTGTGTTGAAATTTAAGTTAAATATTAACTCAAGTTCATTTCAGAAAGTATTCAATTTTTTTAAAAAGTAATTCAGTTAAAGATAAAGCAGCAATCTTTGCATTAACTTTGAATTTTAATAATTTTCCAAATTTAAAATGGTTTCAAAAATAATACAATATGAAATTAGGATTATTAAGATATCACAGACAGATCTGATTTTATAAAATGATTAGTATAAAGTACACATTTATTTATTTTACTATTTTAAATCAACTTTTTAATTTGGAGTCTATTTTTTTTAATTATCCATCAGACAAATGCGTTTCCTTAACTGTCTATTTTTAGCTAAAATTTTAAATTTAATGCTAACAGTGAACACAAACATTCCTTTTGTTTATTCCGTTTATTCATTAAAATTTTTGACAATAAAAAATCAACTAAATATTTTTTTAATTAAATTTTATTTTTAAAAAATTAGGATTATGTAAATTAATTTCTTTTATTTTTCGCAGGGGGTAATATTTAAAAAAAGTTCTGAAAATAGACCTTAGGATGATGTGAGCGAAAAATAAATTTAAAAAACTTACAGATCATATCGAATTTTATTTTAAAATAAATAAATTTCCGTTGGATATTTTAAGAATTCTTATTTGGGGGTGGCGTGTGCAAATTTTTATAAGAAAAGGGAATTTTTAACCTAGGGGGGCTTGGAATTATTTTTTTTTTCGACCTCAGTGTGCCAAATTTTTTTTCCTCCTACCCCCAGTTTTTCGTTTTCAAAAAGTTTAGCTTTATAGAAAAAAAATGTCAACATATAAAATGGGTCATTTTTTATTTTTTTTAACAAAAATCAAGCTTATACATCCATTAGTAAATTATAAAATTCTTTAAAAAAAGAAGGTTCATGAAAAATATCGTTTAAAGATATCAAGATCATTTTTGATACATTTTTTGGAATGTGATAAATGCAGCATTTATTTCAAAAAATTTTAAAATTAACCATTTAAAGATTAAGCGAGCAATGTGTCCCAATTCATGAACCCTAGTTGAAAAAAATCTAACTCTTGATCATAATTGGTATAGGTTTTACGATTCTTATGTTATCTAAAAAAATAATTAAAGAAAAGAACTTTTTAAAAGAAAATCCTCCGAAAAAAGTAAAAATTGAAACTTAGTGCATACAGCGGATAGGATCAAAGAAATCGGCATGTAATTATGTACAGCCTACTCTTAGTTTTATCACGTCATCGGTTCCTGTAAATAAATTGTGTCGATATAAACAAAATCTACATCTTTTTTGAAATTTTTATTGAATGAAACCAATATCAGTGTCGATTTCGAACATTTATTTTTTTTTTCTTAATTATCTAATAGTGTTGCTATGATACTATGAATTTAACACATTTTACGTAAAATAAAAATGGTATTTATCGTAAAACTACGATAGTTATCTATAATTTTCGATAATTGATAATGACATTACAAAAACTTTATTTTGTTACAAAGAAAAAATATATGAAAAAGAAATTAATGCATGAAATTTATCATTTCATATATTTTAAATTAATTATTGGCTGTTCAACTGTTTTATGTCTATATGCTTTTTTACTTGAAGGATTTTTCTTAAATGAAAAATTAACTAAGTCGTTTATCGCAATAAAAACGAAGGTAAGCACCAAAATCGCTATAGCTATGATTGATGAAGTTTTAATTGCAAATTTAATTACATTTAGTTCATCAGATAAAATTTCACATCTAGTACCATTGTAAAGACTATAACATTTGCATTTAGGTTCATTTTGAAATTCATAACATACCCCATTTTTAGAACATGTTTCATTTTCACAAACATCTCTTTTAAACTCACAATTTTTGCCATAGAAAAATTCATTAAAGCACTGACAAGTATAAGACTTATTTACGAGATTATTGATGCAAGTTCCATTATTTTTACAAGGGTTTGAAGAGCATGGACGAATGTCGATATTACAAGAAGACCCTGAAAAAAAGTCGAAACAATCGCATAAAAACTTAAAGTCTTTAAGAGAAACTTTACATTTACCATTTCGAGAACAATTTTTTAAACAATCTGTTAAATCAAAATTTGATTTAAGTAATTCTTTAGTATTTAAAGTATTTCTATAATCTTTTTCGAATAGCCAATACTCGGAGAAATCAAAGCTACTTGGTAACAAACTAGTAAAAAGAGTGTTTGATAAAGTTGAATTTAACTGTTCAGTTAAAGGCAAAATTACAAAAGTTGACGTCGATATTTCAGTTGAAGGCAGTTTTGCTAAAGTTGAATTTAACTGTTCAGTTAAAGGCAAAATTACTAAAGTTGACGTCGATATTTCAGTTGAAGGCAGTTTTGCTAAAGTTGAATTTAACTGTTCAGTTAAAGGCAATATTACTAAAGACGGAGTCGACTTTTCAGTTGAAGATAGTTTTGCTAAAGTCGGAGTCGACTTTTCAGTTGAAGATAGTTTTGCTAAAGTCGGAGTCGACTTTTCAGTTGAAGATAGTTTTGCTAAAGTTGAAGTCGACTTTTCAGTTGAAGATAGTTTTGCTAAAGTTGAAGTCGATATTTGAGTTGAAGATAGTTTTGCTAAAGTTGAAGTCGATATTTGAGTTGAAGATAGTTTTGCTAAAGTCGGAGTCGACTTTTCAGTTGAAGATAGTTTTACTAAAGTCGGAGTCGACTTTTCAGTTGAAGATAGTTTTGCTAAAGTTGAAGTCGATATTTGAGTTGAAGATAGTTTTGCTAAAGTTGAAGTCGATATTTGAGTTGAAGATAGTTTTGCTAAAGTTGAAGTCGATATTTGAGTTGAAGATAGTTTTGCTAAAGTCGGAGTCGACTTTTCAGTTGAAGATAGTTTTGCTAAAGTTGAAGTCGATATTTGAGTTGAAGATAGTTTTGCTAAAGTGCTTGATAAAGTTGAAGTTTACGAGATTTGATTACTTGAGCTTATCGATTTAATTGCAATTATACCAGGACCATTATTTATTAAACTTTGATTAAAATCTCGGGTTTTTATGTTCCATAATTCAATTTGTGAATTACAATTTACAACTAGAAAAAAAGTCTCATCAATTAGTTCTATTAATTTTACACTATTTTTTAGATCTATAGTTTGATTCAATTCTAAATTCCATAGCTTTAAAGTTTCATCTATTCTTATTAAAACTTGATTTTCTTTTATTACCTTAACATCAGATATTTTATTTCCTACATTTATTTTCTTAATAGTAAAAAAACTATTATTTGATAGCAATTTCATTACACATGCAGTGTTTAAATTACATTCTGTTACAATAAAATTTTTATCGAGTAAATCAACTGCTTTTATTTCTGTATCGATATTTTCATTTTGAAAAAAATTTTCCAACTGCAAACAAAATATTGACATAAAATGTCTAGCACCTTGACCAATACCATTACTTGAACTCATTAATACTTTCATATCATTATTAATGATATTTAGAGTATTTGGCTTATTACCATTTGCCAATTCGAAAGTTTTTTCTTTATAATCTATGTCAGATATTAATACAAGTTGATTTTTCGTAATCAGTGAAAAATGTGTATAATTTAGCTTTTTTATAGACTTGATTTCGATGTTATTACCTAAATCAAAAGTTTTAATTAATAAATTGCTATTTAAATCCCAAATACTTATTATTCCATTTTCATTACCAGCATAAAGATATTTTTTTATTGAGTCATATTCAAGCAATGAGTACTTGATAGTTGAACAAAAATTTGTAAGACTTTTGGAGATTGAGCCTATATTCCATAGATGAACAAGACCTCCATCGACTGCAGTGGCATACAATTGAGTATAATAGATTTTTAAACAATTAAGCATAATCAAAATAATCTTATTTTTCAAGTTCAATGATAATTTGGTTATTTTCATGGTTTGGTTTTTTTTTTTCAACTTAAAAAAAATTTAAATAAAATTTTTAGTTTACTTCTGTTTTCTCTTTTTTCCTCATAATAAAAATCTTTAAATAAATTTAATAAATTCTTTAAATAGCTTTATTAAAAATTATTTAAAATGACGCAAACAAGAGTATCGATAAAAAGCGACAAAAAATTTGTTTGATCTTAATATGTCAAATAAAAATTAAATTAAAAAAATTAGGAGTTTTATTGAGTTTTTGTAAAGTAAATGCTTACAGTTTGTCACAAAAAGTTTGAATCAATCTTGATATTTATTTTGATTTTCTTGTTTTTAATTTTATTCCTTACGATCATTATTTCAAAGAAGAAATCAAATATTTGCAGATTTCTTTCGACCTCTGTCTCATCTTTCAAATAATCTAAAATTTTTTCATTTTTTTGGCAAATTTTTGGTAATCTTAGCCAAATAAGGTGTAAGGGTTGGTAAATTGTCTTAATTTAACTGAGTATTTCTCAAGAATTTTTAACAAAACTTTTTATTTCGGTCATCAAAAAAAGATTTTTTTTTTTAATATTTGTTCTTTTTTAAGTCGAAAAAATCCAACAAAAAAAAACTTTTGTCATTTTCAGAGCCAATCATTTCACATTATTTAGCGAAAATTACCAAAAATTTGCCAAAAAAGTCAAAAAATGGGTAAAAAAAAGAACTAAAAAGAGTGAAAATTTTAGATAATTTGAAACATGAGACAGATGTCAAAAGAAATCTGCAAACATTTGATTTGGCAAGTTTTTTTCTATTTCAAATTTTCAAAAATTTTCTAATTGCGTAATTTAATATTTTTACAATTAAATTACGCACACATTATTACAATTTTTTTAAACAAAAATTTCTTAAATTTTTTATTTTGTTGGAATATCGTATCTTATCGTACCAATTTGTTTCCATTAAGCTCTTTGTACTTTCGAATTATAATGGCGCTTTTTATTTTTTCAAATAGTAATATTAAGCTCATTATCATTTACTGCTTAGAATGGGTGATAATTAAAAAAATTAGAAGCAAATGTTTCGACGAATTTTAACTACTTAAATAAAATTTGAAAATAAATTAAATTTTTTAAACTATTTTAATCAATAACTTGACCAAAACACGCTTGGAAAATAAATTTTAAAAAAAATTTTATTAATAAAATATTTGTAATTAAAATTGCTTTTTTTTTCTCCTTAAATTAGTTAAATTGGTTTAATAAGTTAAATCATTAATGACTCATTTTCAATTTAACTCATGAGAGAGAGAGAGATAAAACCAGAATAGATCATATATCTAAAACAATGAAGTCGAATAAATTACTCATAACAAAAAGAAAACTATAGACTTCTTTTTTTTTAAGAATTAGAATTCTCATATAATTTTCTATGCTTTGAGAAAACAAAAAGCTATAATCTTTTTTATAAATATATAATAAAGAAACAATTGGTATTCATGTACATATTCAAATGTCCTACTGTCCAGATACTAGAGCACTTATATTTTATATTAAAAAAAAAATTTTTTTCTCTCTCTCTCTCACTCTCTTTCTTCATATTTTATTTTTTGGTTTAATTTATTTTTTGTTGTTGTTTTTTTGTGTGTATATTTTTTAAAGTGCGCTTTAGTTTAGTAAAATGAACTGTTACGAACCAACTAAACGAATTGAACCATCGTATAATCATCAATATTATCAATTTTATGAAAGTGATCAAAGACAACAATATCAACCCAATCAAGACTTAAACAACCAACAACAACATCAATCATACGAATACACAAATACCTATGAGCTTAATTTAAATCCAAATGATTTACAAATAGACGTCGAGTCATTTGTTGCCAATTTGCCATCACTAGAAGAATCCGACACCCATTCGAACAATCAATATGTCTATCAAACTGAACTAGTCACACTAACACCCGATACACAATATCAATTTCAATATCAAAATACAGACTCGTCAATACCAATTTCCAAAGTCGAAATTCTAAATCAAATAATACACACCACCACATCCAATTCAAGCAATTATTCAACATCAAGTTCTTACTCATCTTTTTCCTCCACGTCCAATTCATCAATTGAACAATATCAAGATCTTAATCAATCGCCCAAAAAGAAAAGCTTAAAAACTAAAATAAAAAGAAAAGATGATAAAATATGTTGTAATGTGTGCGGATTTAAGAGTAGTGGCTTTCACTATGGTTCATACACGTGTGAAGCTTGTAAGCTGTTTTTTCGTCGTACTGAAAAACAAATACGTAAGACTGGTTTTAATGAATGTAAAACTAAAAATTGTCAAATTAATATTGAAACAAGAGCTAATTGTTCGGAATGTCGATATAAAAAATGCATAGCTGTTGGCATGGGTATGAGTCGATCGAGATTTGGACGTCATACTACACAAGCCGGTTCAAATTATGCACCAAATATATCCGAATCCCTATGCTCTTTAATAACCAATCTTAAACAAACATGTCTCAAATCTAAAATTGATTTTAGTATACTTAATAATTTAATTGTAGACTTTTACCGCAAGACTATTAAACTTTTACAATCGAGTAATTCAATCGAAGAAGAAATAACCAATTTAGAATTTAGTTTACAAGTTGATTCGCCTCTATCCGAATTGTCCTATTTAATAAATCAAAATAAACCAAGTCTAGTCAAGTTGCCAGATTGTGTTCTTGTTTTATTTTGTGTACTTTTCGATATAAATATAAGCTCGGCAGATAAGCGCATACAAAATACAATTATTGAATTTAATTATTATTTACAAATGACCGAGGAAAAGATTTTAAAGACGAATCAATTTGTACTTATATTAAAAATTGGTTTATTTTTCAAAGTCTTGAGACATTTGTTAACACAAAATAACCCTAGTGTTTTAAAAGATGATCCATTTGACAAGAGAATTACTGATTTAATGCGCTCGGAATTTGCTATGTTTAAATTTGAATCAGATGATAGTTCTATGACGAGTTTGTCGCCATCGACGTCATCGACATGCTCATCGACAAATTCAAGTCAATCCGAATCAAATGGCCAAAGTCCTATTTTAGCATCTCTATTCTTGGAAATCAATCAGTTATTATATAGAAATATGACTTTTGATGAATTCAAAAGTTTTATGCTTGATTTTGAATTCGATTAATTTATTTAAGAAAAAAATAATATAAGAGTTTATTTTTTGATGAAATTTAAAAAAATATTTTTTTGAAAAATTTTTTGTTTAAATTAATTTTTTTTTGATAGATTAATGTTTAATTTGACGATGAGATGCTTAACAAAAAA
>NTPY01000103.1:473201-493425 GCA_002922825.1 Brachionus calyciflorus | reverse complement strand
CAATTATAAGAAAAATCAAAAAATGAAAAAAAAAAATTTTTTTGTTCTTCCGCTATTTTCACAAAACACAAACCTTTATTTGGTTTTTCAATTTTATTCTAAACTTATGAAACATACTGTATTAGTATCTTTAAATTTTATTCCTCTATTGAAAATCGATTCCGAAAATTTTCAGAATACAAATTTAAATATATATTGATGAGCGAAGTGGTGAACTCATAACTCAACACTCTAAATAAAAATATTTTCGAAATGTTTTTATCAGAATACACATGAGTTATTTAGGATCAAGAACAGCCATATTTTAACTAACGTTTATGATTTGGTGCACCTTACTAAAAAATATCTCTTTTAGTTTAAGGCTACTTAGATAAAACTGTAAAAAGAACTAACAGGACGCCTTTTTCAAAAAAATTCCATTTTGAAAAATTAGAAAATTTTACTCAAATTAAAAACATTTTTTTTCAAAAAGAAGCATTTAAAGAGAAAGTAAAAATAAAATCATAGTCATAAATTTGATAAAAAAAATTCAGAAAATTATGATTCTTTATTTTTCGATTATGAATCAAAAAATTATGTTTGACTCCCTAATATAGGTGTTTATTAGAGAATCAAAGCTGTTTAAGTATTCTTCTTCTTACTCTTTCATTTGTATGTCCATATAATTCTATTCTTAGATAAAATTAATGGTTAAGTCAAAAAACCAAAACTAAATTCTTGATCAAAGTAAAGTTGCCGAAATCATAATTAGAGCTCGTTTTTTAGATAAAACAATTCCCCTGATAATTGATTATGAGAGTCAACCAAAAAGATTACAAAAAAATGGGAATTTCTCTTGATTCCGTACAGAGCTGTAAACCCCTAAGTTAAGGTACCATATATGTATCAAGCTTTTCAATTTTTTTGTTGCAAATTCGTGTTCAGTGACTCAAGTTTAATGAGAATAATCATTTTTTTTAGATATGTAGAATATTTTCAATATTCAATTTTTACAAAATTACCGACTTAGAAACGCTAATGGTCCTCTAGAATGTGAGGTAGATGTAAAATTCATTCGTTACGGGTACGCCGTTAATTCGCGAGAAATGCATTACTATAAAAGTAATATTTAATCAGATTTTTATAATAATATAAGTCTTTGATTCAATTATGTCCGAGTTTTTTTAGCAATCTTTTTGGTTGACCCTCATAATCAAAATTAGGTTATTGCTTATGTTCAAAAAAGCGACTACAACATATATTCTCGGCAAATTTAAAAATAACTTATTCAACTCTAAAAGTTAACTTAAATTCGTATACATTTAAATCTACGAACATATTTTCTTTCTTTATAAAAATCTATCAAAAATTATTTCAAATCTCAAAACATCTAAACAAAAATAATCGAGAAAAAAAAATGCAAATTTTTTTGAAATATGAAAACTGAATTAAAAAATTTTAATTATAAACACTAATAAAAAAAAAAGAATTTTTTTATTATTATAGGCAAACGTGTAACTAAATAATTTGTTCTTCTTCTTTCAATTTATTTCTAACCAACAAGAAAAAAAAATATCTTTTTTTTTTTTTGTTAAATAAATTACTTAATAGATAAACACCTTTTGGTAAAATATAACAACAACAACAACTAACAACAAAAAAATGGTCAGATTTCGTTCTGAATTGGTCATTTTGATTAGTTTTCTACTCACATTAACAGTCATAATAAATGCTTTTTTACACAAGAAACAATTCTATCCATCAATAGTCTACTTGACCAAATCAAATTCAAGTATGGCTGTCATTTATTTACAAGCATTTGTACTTACTTTATTAGTTGGTAAATTAATGAACAAAATTTTTTTCGGTCAATTACGAGCCATTGAACTTGAAGTACTTTTTTTAATTAAAATTATTCTTAAAAAAAAATTTTTAAATTTAAAAATAAAAAAAGCATCTTTTTGAGCGTAGTTGGTACGCTATTACAGAGACATGTCTTGCATTTACTGTATTTCGCGATGACTTTAGTCCCAGATTTGTCACCATGTTCACATTGCTTTTGTTTCTAAAGTGTTTTCATTGGTTAGCTGAGGACCGTGTTGAATACATGGAAAGAAGTCCAAATATAACATTGTTATTTCATTCTAGAATTGTTGGACTAATGGCTTTGTTAATGCTTTTAGACTTACATTTTGTAAATTTAGCTTATGCTCATACAATGGCTAAAGGTGCATCTGTACAACTAGTCTTTGGTTTTGAATATGCCATTTTATTTGTTAATATCTTGAGTACTATGACGAAATATCTCTTGCATACTATTGATTTACAAAATGAGAATCCTTGGGAGAATAAAGGAATTTTTATTTTGTATAGTGATTTAATACTCGGTTTTATACGAGTTCTACTCTATTTGACATTTATGTCTTTAATGTTTAAAATACATACATTCCCATTATTTGCCATACGTCCAATGTATTTGTCACTTAGATCGTTTAAAAAGTCTTTAAATGATGTTATTTTATCTCGTAGGGCTATTAGAAATTTGAATATTATGTATCCGGATGTAACACCGGAACAATTGAGTCAATATCCCGATACTATTTGTATAATATGCCGTGAAGAAATGACTGCTCAAAATGGTGATAATTCTCAACAAATTAAAAAGCTACCATGTGATCATATATTTCATAAAAGTTGTCTTCGTTCATGGTTTCAACGTCAACAAACATGTCCAACATGTCGTACGTCTATTCTAAGACCACCAGCTCCTCAACAACAAGCTAATCAACCACAACAACCACCTCAACAACAACAACAACCTGAAACAGAACCAGCAACTCCATTAAACAATCGTATACCAACCAATCCAAATTTTTTTATTAATAACAACCGAAATAACATTGGAAGTATACCATCAGACTTTTTCGCTAATATGCCTGGATTCGCAGCTCCTCCTCTTCCACCATTCGCTTTTATGCCACCACCACTACCACCACTTAATCTTAATGGCCTATCAGATCAAGATCTAAATCAAATGGAAGGCAATGAGAGACACAATGTTGAAGCCAGGATCCACTGCTTGAGAAATATAAGCACTTTATTAAATGCTTCTATGCTACAAATGCAACAGTATATGAACATATGTGCCGCCTCTAGGTATCCCAAAAAAATTTTTAATTTTTAGTTGAATATAAATTTAAATTTTATTTTTTCGAATAGTCATTTAGAAAATTTGACTCAAACAAAAACAAGTATAGAGAACGATCTGAAATTTATAAACATTCCAGAAGTAACTAATAAACCGGGTACTTCTAAATCAAAAGAGACCACAGAATCAAATGTATTCGAAAATTTATTAGCAAAAGAATCAGATGAGACTGTGACAAGTTCAACAAATGTTAAACAAGTAGAAGAAGAAGATGAAAGTGATGCCATACGACGACGACGTTTACAACTTTTCGAAGCAAAATCATCGTCACAAAATTAAAATCACATTTAGTTTTTTATTCATTCATTCATATTGTTTTGTGTATATTTTTTTTTAAAAAGAAAATTTTTATTTTACAAAAAATCTAAAAAAAAATAAATTTAATTTATTGTGAATAGAAAAAGGCAAAAAAAAAGGAAGCACACGACGAAATAAATTCTTTCTTATTGTTTTTTTAGCTGACTTGATTGTTAAAAATATAATAATAATAAAATTTTTATTTGGCAAAAGATTTTTCATTTTTTAAAGTTTTACTTGAGATTAAAAAAGTCCAAAAATTCAAAAATAAATTATTTATTAACAAATATTTTAAAAATAGTGTTTTATTGAAAAATCTTCAAAATTATCGCCACATGTAATGTGTGAAGCTGACTTTGTTTGATTTCTAAAATTTGGATTAGTTCTCGGAAACATTCTAGTCCTATTCAAATCGAATAGAGTCTCGTTTAAATTAGTTGTGTTTAAAATTAAATGTTGAGTATTTTTTGGTAGACCTCTGCCAAAAGTTGTTAGACTAGTCAATGCATAAATGTCTTGATAACTTGAATTTAAGTCATAAAATGGTATAAGTGTGTCTTTTTTATTAATAAAGTCATTTAGATCATCAGTTGATGGTGATGCTGAACCAAAAGCTGTCAATATTGTCGAATTACCATTCGAATCGGATGAAGCGCTACCATAACATTCTATAAATGAAGTCGAATTTGTTGGACCTGAGTCCAAAACTTCACTTTTTCGTTTAAACCTTAATAACAAAATTTATTAAATTTTGAAAATAAAAATTCTCATAAAAATAATAATTACTTTTTATAAAAAATAACTACTAAAAGTAGGAATAAAATGAACATAAATAAAACACATGTTGGTACAACTAGACTATTTATAAAATATTTATTCGATTTCGAATTTAAATTGAATATAAATTTATTCAATTTGGATATTTTCGACGTGTTAAGTGTATTCGTATAATTTGATATAAATTTATTTCTAGTTGTATTTACATATTTTGTTATATTTAAACTTAATGGTACAAATGGTTCGAGATTATTCTCAAGTAAATAGTCTAAATTTTTGTAATTTATTTTCTGACATGTTTTAGAAGAACGATTTGTGTATTTAAATATATTATATTGTAGGAATTGAGTGTAATAGAGTTGTCGTTTGATTAAGTCTAAGTGATTTGTGTCGATAAAGAAAATTGATGATATTGGTGGTATCGGCGGTGGTGGCAACGGTGGAGCTGGTGGCTCTGGTAACACTAAAATAAAAAAATAATTTTTTAATAAAAAAAGAATTAAAGAATTTTTTTGTAAAGAGTTAAGAAATCTTTTCAAATCTTGTTATTCTTAAATTTTTCCCATGTTTTACAATTTTTAAAAATAAAAAAAAAATTTAATAAAATTCAAGCTGTTTTTTAAAAGATTTGAAAAAAAAATTTTTAATTTAGCCATAAGATTAAGATTTCAAGCTTAAAAGAGCTTTGGGTTTAATTAATTAAAAAACATTTAGTCAAAGAGAATATTTTTTGTTTTTGTTGGTCGATTGTTTAAGGGTGATTTAATTAATTACTTGTATATTTGTTCATATAATCATATGACAAAGACGTCAAATTTGTAAAAAGATTAAATTGAAATTTTATAGAAAAAAAAAATTTTTTTTTTTTTTATAACCTAAATTTAAAATAGAAAAAAAAAACAAAAGAAACAATGGTTATTTATAAGAGTGGTGGAAGTTTTCTACTAAGACGATGAAACGGTGGGATTTTTTACATTTTTGTTTAAAGATAACGATTCAAAACCAAAAATGAATAGGACTCGAAAATATCATTAATAATAAAAAAATAGTAGAAAAGAAATTAGTTATCTCTCTAATTTTAAGATAAAATTTAATAAAAGAAAAAAATTTGTTTTTAATAACAACAATTAATCACTTTAATTTTCCTCATTTTCTGGTTTATTGAACACTATTAAATGACATCATTCAAATTTAATGTCCTATGCCTCCCTACAATGAAACTATAAGAGCTATTCGTCTTGAATTAATTCATGAAACTAACCAGATGCCTAAATGAAAAAAAAAGAGAGTTAAAGAAATTCTTCTCTTCTAATCTTGATAAAGACGACAAATTTTTGCTCAAATAGAACTATTAGCAATAAATTAAAGCTACAACAATCAACAAAAATGAAAAATTGCTCTTACGCAAAATTTTTTTTTGTTCTTCATTAAAATGAAAAACCAAATTCGTTACGCTTAATGATTTTTTCTAAGCGAGTAAAAATAATAGGACATCTAACTAGATACAAATGTGTGAGTATATAAATATATTTTTTTCTATGAATATGTAAAGGTCTATTTGATCTAAGCAAATATTTTCAATTGATAATAAAAATTTATGAGCCTTAGAATCACGTTTATTAAATATAGAAAGTAATATTTTTTGTTTATTGTAAGAAACGGTATTAGTTTTAAAAATATAAATTGGTACAGCTAAAGCAATTTTAACATTTCATAAAAAGAAAATTTGGCTATCTCTAACAGACAGAATGTAGAAACATGTAACGGAACACTGATAACAAATATTTTTTTTATTTTTTTCTATGGTCATCCTTAGTATATTATGGCATCACATCTGAGGGAAACTTCGAAGAATATGTTTCCATTTTTTTCTATATTTTCTTCACTGTGTTTTTCTTTTCTTTGTTTTGCTAAAGATCCGGATTGTTATATAAAAAAATTTAAAACTCGTATTCTTTTGAAGCTATTTTTCAGATTTTTTAGACCATTTTGACCTATAATTAAAACAAGCGGTAGCGGTTTTAACTCTATTTTGTGGATACGGTTTTTTGATTCATTTGAACTCTTTTAAACTAAATAACTACCCACATCTTAAATTAATTTTCTTTTCTACAGAATTACCATCTAAATGCCTACTAAATGCGAACTAATTAACAGATTAGTTAAAATTATTCTGGTGGCCTGTACCATGCAGCGCGACGTAATATTACGTCATGTCGTCTTATCTCGCCTCATTACGTATCGGACGGAAGGTGACGTCATATCACGTAATGCGACGTAACATGACGTCAAGTTACTCAACACGTAACATTATGTTACTGAGTGTAATACTGCGTAACATTGAGTAACTTAACGTCACAGAAAATAACTTTGCCTAACAATTGGTAAAATAAGTATAAGATTTTTTTTTATGTGAAAAATAATCTTTTACAGAGAAGTGATTCGAACATGGGTTACCAGTTTTTTCAAAGTACTGAATTTTAGGACCGATATACTGGTACTGTTACGATACTAGTTTCCTTGGTTCCCGGTACATACTGAACATGACGTAATATTACGTCGCACTGCATGGTACGGGCCATCAGTATAAAAAATTTTTTGGTGAAAGAAAGGATTTTTTAAAGCAATCAATTAAAAAAAATGTCAACTGTACCTTAAAAGTTTCATTTCGTATTTAAGTAAGGGCTGTGAAGTTCATTTCAATTCTTTCAATTTGTTTAATAACTTTTTTATTTTTGTACATTTCTATTAGCTTTAAATTGCTACAAAATGTAACAACTTTGCTGCACCGAAAAATGATTTTTTTTTGCTTCCTTCTATTACCAGAAAATTGAAAATTTTAATTTTTTTTTTTGCTTGAAAAAAAAGTCTTGGGTGATGGATTTGAACACTGCTTAAAATAATTGTATTTAGTATAAATATTAAAACATTATTTTAATGAGAACTGAATAATTTTTAATTTAAACTAACCCAACATTATGTCAGTTCTGGAAAAAAAGTTCTAGTAAAAAAATTTATACCTTAAAAAAATAGCACTTAAAATGTTATATTGAAATGAGTGAATAGAAATAAACTTTACAGTCTCATTTAGTATTAGTATTTTGAGAACTGCAGTATATGTAACTATACTAACGCTTTTAAGCGTTTAGCTCAGATAGAGCTTTGGCAGTCTTTCTTTTCTTTCTCTTTACCATCCCAAAAATCACTCTGTCAATAAACGACTTGTAGTTAAACGACATTTAAGTAATATTAATTTTTTAAATTCCGTAAATTAAAATTAAGTATTTCATACTATTACGGTATCAGTATTCAAAAATTCCGTCCTTACATTCCGTCTTTTATGCATAGTCAAAAATTTTCATTGTTAATAAAAAAGGGTGTAGATTTTTTTCAAAGGTTGATTTTGATTTTTTTCTTTACACGTTCTATTATTTTGCCTCTTTATTAATGGAAAAGCGTCACTAGAAAATAGTTAAATGTAATCAAAGATGCCATCTTAAACAATTTTCGACATATACTTAAAAGTTATCCATAGCTCCATGATCAAAGTCAACGATATTTGACCTTAACTCATAGGCGAAAAAAATTCAACAATTTGAAAATTATAAAGACATATCAACTGTAAGTTATGAATTTAATGAAAGCGATATTGGAAAATTTGAAAATTAATTATTTTTAAGTTATTAATTTTTAATAATCATTACAATAATAATTAAATAAAAAAAAGAAATTTATAACTTAAGTTACAAAGAATACGGAATCGTCAACAAAAATTCTTACCTATTACTATTAAATATCGAAAATTCTAACTGTTTAAAGTTTTTTTTTTGTGGAAGTATGCAAATTTAGTGTTCATTTATCGAGATAAAGAGGATTGGTTTTTTAAAAATTAATTTTAAATCCTAATATTCATATAACTCTAATTTTGTAAAAAAAAAAAATATGCCGTGACCAGTATTCGAAACTGGGTTGTCTCGGCCACAACGAGAAGTACTAACCACTATACTATCACGGCCTGGAGATGCCGGGTATCGATCCCGGTACCTCTCGCATGCTAAGCGAGCGCTCTACCATCTGAGCTACATCCCCTTCATAATAAATCTTTTTTTTTTCAAGAATTTAAAATTCATTTCAAAAAAAAAAATATTAAAACTGCAAAATTTTATTAATATTTTCAAGCAACTACAAGTCTTAAATAATTTACGCTTAGTTTAATTTTCAAAAAAAAAAATTTTTTCTTCAATTTTTACAAAAAAGCTGACAATCCTCTAAACTCTCAAAATTATTTTCATTACCACCACAACCGCCATATTCAAACTCTTCACATTGTTCACTTTTCGAGTTAAAAAAGTATCTATACATAAGTGCCTTACAGGATCCTATTTCTTTTGGTAGACTACAAACATCTCTAATTGAACGCTTTGATCTCTTTAAAACGCCTGAGCATTTATCTCTACAATCTTTTTCACTCAAAAAATTGTTACTATTACCACCACAACCACCGTAATCAAATGGTTCACAAGTATAAGAAGTTGAATTAAAATAGAATCTGTCCAACAGAGCATTACAAATGCCTATGTTTTTGTCTTGAAAACAATCTGAATATTTGATAAATAATGGATTGATTCTTTCCTTTTTACAGGTTTTTTGACAATCTTCCAAAGTATTAAAATTATTCTCATTACCATCGCAACCACCATAGGAAAATGTCTCACATTGTTCACTAGTTACATTATAAAAGTAACGTACAAAATTGCCATTACAAAAACCACTATCAGGCTCTTTTACACACAATTTATACTTGGGAAATTTTTCAATTTCGTCGCATCTAACCACATTTAAGATTATGCCAATAATTAAAATTTCAATTAAAAATTTCATTTCTTTTTTTTTTTAAATTTAAATAAAAATAATCAAAAAAATCTAAATAAAATTTAATTTTAAATAGTAGCTTTTAAATTGAAATGATAAACATGATTGTTCGAATGATATTAATTGACATTTAAAAGCCTGTTTTTATTTCTTATTTAATTTTTTTTTTAAATTTTCTTCAATAGCTAAAAATAAAAAATTGATTCGATGAAACTAATAAAATTTTTGTTGATGTAAAACTACTCATCATTTCGCATAATTAAGGTTATTCTTCAATTTGCATATCGTTAAATAAATATTGGAAAAAGTATCTAGAAAATTTATATTATGTTTAGTTAAGATGGATGTTTATTTTAAGTGAGTCATGAATGGGGATGTAGCTCAGATGGTAGAGCGCTCGCTTAGCATGCGAGAGGTACCGGGATCGATACCCGGCATCTCCAGGCCGTGATAGTATAGTGGTTAGTACTTCTCGTTGTGGCCGAGACAACCCAGTTTCGAATACTGGTCACGGCATATTTTTTTTTACACTTGTTACTCATCAAATAATATTTAATTATTTAGAAACATGATTTTAATAAATTTTAGCCTAGAATTTAATTATTTTTAAGATTAAATTCTGTTCTAAAACTACGTCAAAGGCTTTTAATAAAATGAATGAAAGCATAATTCTTAATTTGATATTTTAAAATAAACAAAATTGTACCCAATAAAACCTTAACTCTCAATCTCTAGGCTCTTGAATTTTATTAAAAGATTAAAATTTCATTTGTCAATTATCTAGAAATTAAAAAAGAAAAAATCTTTTTCGATAAAAACAGCAAAAATGTAAGAATTAATTTAAATGAAAATTTAATTAAATCATGTCTCTATGAGTTAAATTACCATAATGGACTTAAGTTTTTGATCAATTCTCTAAATTCAAAACAAAAATGACAAAATTTAAAGCGACTTCATTTCCATCCCAATATGGCACAAATTAAAAAATATAAGTAAAATAAAAAAATTTTATTTAGAAAATATTAAATTGCAATAAATTATGAAATATGAATTTTACTAAAATTATTGTTCACATGCATTTTGACAGTCTACTAAGTTAAGAAATCTATTGGCATTACCATTGCATCCACCATAATAAAATTTTTCGCATTTTTTACCATTGAAATAAAACATTCGTATAGCTGCTCGACAAAATCCTACAACCTTTGGCAATTCACATACATCACTTTGATAAGAATTTACTTGGCCATATTCTAAAGAAATGAATATTATAACCAAAAAAATAAATAAAATTTTCATTTTCAAAAATATAAATAAACCTCAAAAAGAGAAAAACACAAGAGTTTTTATATCAAAAAACTTTTCATAATTAATGAAACCAACGTGAGTAATTCATTAAGATTTGACTTTTCTTTTTTTTTTTTATTTGAATCTCGACATCTTATGATTCAGAATCAAAATGAAAAATTGTCTTAATATTTCTTGAGTTAAAGAGCATTTTTGAACAAAAAATTAATACTCTCTTGATATATGACCTTGAAATAATTTTTATATGAAAGGTTAATCAACCCCTTATAATAATAATAATTGATAAGAAAAATTTTGGGAAAAAAATACTTTTTGACAAAATTTTTGTTAAAAACCAAGAGATACAAAATTTTCTAATTTATGAAATCACTAGGATAATTTAAAAATTTGTCAATTTTAAATATAAATTTCATCAAAAGCCTTGAATAAAAACTTTATAAACAAAAATTTTAAAAACAAAAAATATTTTATTGAATTATCAAAATATTGGAAAAAAAAATGAGCCATAGATCAAGATTATATAGTATTGATCATAAAAATAGTAAAAGCATTGATATTCAATGTGAATTAGCACCATTAGAACGTCTTGAACGTCTACCATCAGGTTCACGTCAAAGTACAATTAGAAAGTCTAAAAGAGAAGCAATGCGATATGAAATCGAACATTTGAAGAGACCTTTACAACAAATGAGAAACTTGCGTGAGCCTGAAAATCATGATCAGCCACTATCAAATTTAGACTCGTTGAATTTGCTTGAATCTGATGATGAGGATTATTCTAAAAGACAAAGAATGAATGAACCTGGTTATTCAAGAGATTCGAATTCATTATCAAAACAATCACTTAGACAAAGAGCTCCAAAATTAGGTCAGAAAAAATCACCACCATCACCACCAAAGGATGTAGTTGCTGAATTTGACAGATTACCACTACAAAGTTCACCACCATCAGGTGGGTATTACGTAATGACACCTGTTAAAGCAGCTGTTGCTATTGCCTGGGAAAATGTAGAACCAAAATCACCAAAGGGACCTCAATCAATATTGAGGAACAGTGAGCTTGTCGAAGAAAATTTAGAACCAAAATCTCCAAAAAGAACTCCTCCATCAGCATTAAGAAAGATACCAACACATACTAGACAACAAGATTAACAAGCAACTACAAGTGGTATTAATTTTTCAACCCGTTCTAGATCTGTACAATTTTAAGATAAAAAGAACGATGAAAGAGAAGAGGATATGAGAGAAGAAGATGAAGAGGTTCATGACGAAGAAATTGAAAGAGAAGAAATTCCTTCGTCTGAAACTCAAAGAAGAGCAGAAATTGAATTTGAAGAAGAAGAAGATGACGACGATGATGATGAAGAATGTGAAGATATTGATATTTGTCCAGTATCAGTACAAGCAGTTGAAGAGACGGATACACCACCTACCGCACCTCCTCCATCAAGTCCAACAGTGCGTAAAGTAGTGAGAAAAATCGGAACTCCAGCTAGAGGTTCACAAACACCATCTAAACTTGTCTCTATAAATTCAATTGCCGGTTGTAGTAAATCTAATCCAAGATTACCTAGACAAATTGTTAGACCAGATTTGAATCTAGAAGAAATTCAAGATATAATTAGACCCGATGAGGAAGCCGGGCAGCTAGCATTTGAAACTCAAGTTATTTATGATGATGATTTAATTGATCCAGAACAAGAATATTTTAATTATGTCTTGCCAGCATTAAGAGATTTGGGCCACGATTATACAATTGAGAATTTAATAGTGGCCAAAATGGAACAATTGACCAAAATAGACACTGAAATTTACATTCGTTTACGTCAAGCTTGTAAATTAAAAGACATTCAACGAGCCAAAGAAGGCATTTTAGTCAAAATAAGAAAACAATTAGATGAATTGAAATATTTAAGACGAAGAATTGAGCACGAGGAAGAAGCTACATTTATGGAGAATCATTCAGAATTGGATGAGGTAAATCGTGACTATAAATGGATGGATTATTTGCATCAAAATGCGGGTGCAGAGGGTGAAGAGGAAGTTCATCCAAGAGTAGATTTCTTGAGAGTACCACCTAATATTGGTAAATATACACATAAATATGTAAGAGCCATTCAGCATTATTTTGGTGAGTGTTTTGAATCAATGGCTAGCGAAAGAGCAAGTGAAAAATAAAAACTTATTTGTTTTTTATTAATTCAAAATTAATTGTTTTATTTTAATTTTATTTAATAAAATTTTTTTAAATTAAAAATTCTCATTTTTTTAAAAAGTCACATTCAGAATATCAAGGGTTTTTTTAAATTTTTTTATTTAGATTTCTAAAAGGGCCTTTATTTCGAGCCAGTCTGTGTTTAAGTTTATATGCGATACAAAAGTTAACTTTCATTCTTCAATCTAAACAAAGATCCTAAGTGTTTTTTTTTTGAGGCTTTTTTTCTAATGATTATTCAAATTTTCAAAAAAATGATGACTTGAATTTTCAAAATCTCTAAGACCTAGAATTATAATAATTCTCTCGTAATTTTAGTTGATAATGAAATATTATCAAAAATTTTTTTTTTGATTCTTTGATAAATAAAATTCTTATAGGAGAACCTATTTTTAAAAATATTCGACCCGGAACATGATAATTAATATTTTAAAAAATTTAATTTTAGAATTAAAATATTTGTTTCTTGCTTCTGTTGTATCAAAATTTTAAAATGGTAATTTTTTTCAATTTTTATTTTTCAACTTTTTTTCTAAAGATTTTTCTATTAAGGATTTAACTGAAAATGGTTTAAGAATATTAGCAATCCATTTGGAGGGCATTCGTAGAATAAAAGAGAGTGATTATTTGACCGAAGAAGAAAAAAAAGTATTTTAAATCAACAATCCAAAGTTTATTTGAATTCGCCCATTTCAATTCGGCATTTTCTTCAGAATAAACTTGAAATTCTGATGAAAGATTCAGAAGTTAGAAAATACATTTTTTCTTCTTATTTTTATTCAACAAAGTACTTATATTCTTTAAAAATTCAAGATAAAGAAAATTAATTGAAATGAGTGGAAAGAAATAAACTTCAAAGCAAAAATGGCATGTTTTCAAAAAAGGCAGATTCTAAAATAATTCGCTATTTTTAGCTCTTTATTGATAAAAAAACTTTTTTCATAATTTCTCAATTCTCTAAAAGGATACCTTTTTTGATGAAAACTATTCTAACATAATAATTTATTGAGTTTAATTTTTTAGTGGCATACCGATTTGTGCATTAAAAATTATTATCAAGGATTATTTGATCCTAAAATGCTCCAAAATGAAGAAATTACCTTATTAAGTATGGATTAGTTTTTTTTTTAAATTTATTTGTTTAATTAGCACTAGACTAGACTAGATGAGGAAGCTATGTGAAATAAGGGCAAAAATTTGCTTTTTTCTGGATAATTGTCACTTAGGCGAGTTTTTTTATAAAGTCGGTACGGTCCTTAAGGCTAATTTAAGATTGTAAGGTCCTGAATAATTTTTAAATTAAATTTTGAAAAATTATTTTAGAACATTTTAATATTTTTTAATAGCATAAATTGATAAGCATTAAAATTATGGATATTATTATGCCATTAAGGTGCATTTTCGTTTAATTTTTTTAAAACTAATTGTTTAATTTATTTTTGTGAATGGTTTATTTAGCTTAACTTCCAATTTTTATGACTTATTAAAATCAACAACTTCTACTTTAAACATACAATTATTCACAATAAAAAATTAGCAAGTTTTTTTTAACTGTATTTTAATGTGATAAGTGAGATTTAAAAATTCGAAAATAAGTTTTTAACAAAAAAATCAGTCAGCTTCATTTGTTTTCAAATAAATAAAAAAAAGAATTTTTGAGAATATTTCTTAATAAGTCATAAAATAAAAAGAGTCGATTTTCAAAAGAAATTCTTGAAAAAAAAGAAATTTCGTCTTGATAATTTTTATCTTTATATGCAGTTGAATAATTTAAAAAATTTTGCAAAAAATTGAAATTTGTGCTTTTTTTCATATACCTATATCCGTATTTTTTTCTTTATAAAAATTTTTCAGTTTAAGGGTTTAGTGACAATTTAAAATATAATAACTAATTTTTTATCTTAAATAGTTGAAAAATCAGCAAGCAACTTAAAAGATGAACAATCTATGCAGACTATAGAAGAAAAAAAGAGCATAGTAAGAGCAGACTTGAACAATGTGGTGAATGAAAATGTATCTCAACTAGAAACAAGTGAGATTTTTGAATCTATTCGATATAATTTCATCGCTATCTCATAGTAATAAAGTTAATTACCTGTACCCTAAAATACCATTTTTAGTACCAGGTACAAAGTAAACCATTTCAATTCGTTCAATTTGAAATAATTCATCATCTTTTAAATTATAATTAAATTCATGGAGCTTTACAAAATTCTTTACATGGCAACTTATATTTTCAATTTTAAATTTCAAAAATTTTTAATTGCGTAATTATATTTTTTTACAATTCGCTTTAATGCTAAATTTAAAATTTGAATTACCCAATTCATTTACAAAAAAACATGCTTTGGATTCGACTAATTCCCTTTTCAAATGCCTAAAATAAAATCAGTTACTCAAATTTCTATTCAATTTCTACTCTCCAATATATTCTTTTCCGTCTTTTTGGTCGATTACTAGAATCGAATTTGTCGAGATAATTGTCGAGTTCTATCGCTCATTCGATAATTTGCTATTAAAAAATTATTCTCTTCTAAATTTTTTTTCAATTGAGCAGGTTTTCAACGATAGGTTCGAGTTAGAAATCTCTTGTTGACGAATTAAGAATTTTTTTTTTAAAGTTGATTAAACTTTTGAAAAAATCATTCCTAAAAAAGATAACTAATCTAATTTTTTAAAATATTTAGTAGATCAAATTTTAGTCGTGAACGAACAAAAGCCATCAAGCAAATTTTCTAAGAATAATTTTTGAGAAAAAAAAATTATCTATCTGATTTAAAACTCTTGTGTGGAAAGGAAAAATTATGCAACTTTGTGAAACTCTGGAAGTTACACTTTATAGATTAGTCTGCAATATTTCTGTAATTTGTGCAAAATTCGATTTTAGTTAATTTAATTTTCTCTAAAAATGAATTTTGGATAGTTGAATTCGTCTGATTTTGTGATATTGAATTTAAATAAAAAATGTTTTTCATCTTGATCGGGGCTGTGAAGTTCATGTCAATTCGCTCATTTCAATTCGCTATTTTTGCTTTAACTTTTTTTCCAAACATTAAAAATTAGTTCTGCAAAATGTTACAATACGTAGCAAATTTGCTACATAAATTTTCTTACTGTGATAAATCTCTGCAAAATTTGTGCAAATACATATACTGAGTTTTTAATAATTTTTTTCTGCATTTTGTGTGCACACATTTTGCAGATTGATAATGGGAATGTAGCAAATTTGCTACATCTTGTAACATTTTGCAGACTATTTTTTAATGTTTCGAAATAAAGTTATAGAAAAAATAGCGAATTGAAATGAGCAAATTGACATGAACTTCACAGGCCCATCTTGATCGCATATGTACTTAAATCTTAATATACGTAAGAGCAATAATAACGAAAAAATTTGACTTGATTTAAGAATAATTTATAAAACAAAATTCTATAAAATCGAATAATGGAAAAACGAATTATATTTAATCGAATTTTCGAATTTTGCACAAATTACAGAAATAATGCAGAGTAATCTATAAAGTGTAACTTCCAAAGCTTCAAAAATTTGCATTATTTTTTCCTTGCACACATCATTTTTCTACCTATTATAAGCGTTTGAATATTTTGTAATTGTAAATTGTAAAAAAATTCACAATGCCGTTTTATTAGACCATTAAAAAATTTCTGAACGGCAAGAGTTGCGGCATAAAAACACATTTTTTAAGTTTAAGTAAAGCTTTGAAACCCTTATTCACTGAATTATCAAATTATTAGTTATTTTTAATTAATTTTATTTTAAATTAGTTGAAGAAACAGAAAACAGTTCTAAAGATGTAAAAGAAAAAAAATTGAAGTCAGTTAAAGGGGATTTAAACAAATTGGACCAACAAAAAAAATCTCAATCAGAAACAGGTAATAATTTTGACCTTTTACTTACATGCTTAAAATAAATTGTTACGAAATTTTGTGTAAAATATTATTTTACAGTTTTTCATAGCTAAAATTATTTTTATTGAATTTTCCCAAAAAAACGTTATGATTGTAATTTTTCGATCTTTTTTTACGTAACAAAGCGAATAGATAGATTCTATACCAAATTAAGAAAATTGAACTTATAAAAAGTTATCTTTTTGTTTATATTAAACTTTTTAATCTTATTTATCCTTAATATTATTTTAATTTATTTATTGTATTAGAAATTTTAAATTTTCGGAATAAATCGGCCTTTCAATATAAATATTCCATTATAAATATCTCAAGATAAAAAAGAAAATTCCTCAATAAAAATTTACAAATTATTTTTTAATATTTAGCTTTTATTTTATTTTTAGTTGATCAAATTATTGTTTTTGGGCCCGAAAAACCGCTAGAGAAAAATACTGATCAAACCGACCCTAAAGAAGACGAGTTAAAACAGAAAAAACATTCAACGTTATTTAAATGCAAAAATAAGTCGGAAGAACATAATGATATTCCAGGAGAAAAAACAAGCGATTCAAGTAAGTTAATTTTATTAGCTTTTTTTTGGAGAAAAATCTAACAGCTAAACTTCATGGCTATGTAAAATAAAGGATTCTACGGTTTTAAGCCAACGCTTTTGGATACCGGCGGAAATAACAAGCGCTAAAAATGAATAAAAATGTGTTATTTTTTTTTCTAACACAGGAAGAATTTTAATTTCATAATTTATTTTTTAAATTTCTATTCGACAAAAAAAAATCCAATGAAAAACGAAAAAAAAATAAAATTGCAAATTATGTAATTAATAAAATATTAATGAATCAATAGAAAATTTTACATGTTTTAAATGATTAGCATTGCAAAGGGAACAAAAAAAGAATAATTAAAAGGTAAAATAGGTTTAATACTTTTATTTGGAGGAAAACATTATCTAATTCTTCGAAAGGGACAAAAGGAAGGGATTTAAAATTTTTCGCATTTATCTTAACATCATTTTTTACATGAGCAAAAACAATTTCTGATTTACTAATCTGAGGATGATTATGTGTCCCTGTTTGAGCTGAAACTTCATCATTTTTGCTGTAACATAAAGCCGAGCATCGTAAAGACTTGTCTCTATTTCTTTGACATCTCCAAGACTGGGTACCATCTTTATTCGGCTTTTTTAGTTTTTGGTAAAGATGACCCTTATAATGAAGCATTATTTGTCGGAACATATTCTAAAGAAGACATTTTGCAATTTTTGGTTGTAATATTTTAGATTTTTATTTATTTATAATATTTGAAATTTTCTTAATCTTAATTTTCAATCATAATCAATTTTTGAAATTTCCTTAATCTTAATCATAATTACTAATTGCAAATATAGAAATTAGGATTTATTATTATTATTAATAGGTTTTAGCCAACATTTTCACACTTACTTTTTATTTTTATCAATTTCCTACTCCACCTTTTTTTTTCGGAAACATGCAAAGAATTTTTTTTCACACAATTGGCTTAAACCAGTGAGGTGTGAAAACGTTGGCTAAAACCCGTGAGCCCAAATAAAGACTATCGAAGGTTTTTCAGGTCGAATGAATTTTTTTATTTTCGATTCACAACTTCTATTTTTCAATAAAATTATATTTTAGGTCCAAAACTTAGATTGTAAAATCGATTGAGTGTTAGAGATACTAAATAATTTTTCTATCAGTTAGAGAAAATTAGACGGTCAAAAGATTTGTATTTTTCTCTCATTTAAGAAAAGATATCGCGCCATAGTTTATTTTTTCTCAAATAAATAAAAAAATGAAAAATTTATAATTAGGAAAAACTTTATTAACAATTCGCGACGTTTCGGTAAAACGAAGTTACCATTATCAAGCTGTTAATTTATCTAAAAGGAAATAATAGGAAAAAACAAGGTGAATTTGAAAATAAAATTAAAAAAAATTAAAAGAAAAAAAATTATAATATTTCAAATTTGAAACGTATAATTATTAGTGGGGAATTTTTGCAATTTTATGAAATTGCAAAAAGACGAGACGAGATAACGAAAACACAAAATTCAAAACTCGAAAAATTAGGAATAAGACCGTTTTCAAATATTAATGATAGAAATGTAACTAAGCGCGCAAACAATAACACATTGATTGAAAAATCTACTACAGCAGATGCTATTTTTAACCTGTCGAATATGTAAATGCAACCCCACTAAACGCTAGATTTTCGATTTTGCGGATACGCTTGAATAATGAGAGTTTTAATCTCAAAGTTAGACTGAGAGTTTAACTGTTTGTTTAGAGACGGTTTACGTTTAAGAATGTGTAACAATTCTATTCGTTACTTTTCCTAATATAGTATATGGTTTTCGTGTGGGATAAAAACCATACACTATATTAGGAAAAGTATACATTTTGTTTTAAACAGGATGCTCACATTATGCAGGAAAATATTGCTTATTACAATTCTTTTTCCTACTAGTTAAGAAAATAAGTAATATTTTTGACCAAAGTTTTTATATATTATTATTTTTTTTTAAATCTAACTCCATTATTTTAGTTTTTAGAAAAATAATCAATTATTGTTTTTTATCAAAAAAAATTAAAATTGACTAACAATTTAACGTAATTTTTTTTTATTTAAGTTTTTATTTTTTACATTTTTTTTTCATTAAATTTTATTCCAAGGAGAAGATGGCATGGAAATTAACATTGATTGCAAGTGCCTACGTTACTGTGCTACTTTTTTTTCCTTTATATTTGCCACCATTGTCCATTTTATAGCTGCTATACTAGAATTGATAAATAAAATACTCATTTTGCCGATTTCAAATGACGACTTCGACTTTATGATCAAACTTTCTCAATTTATTGTGCAACTGGTGACGTCTAGCATTATTGTTCACTATTTATCAATAAATACTGAGATTTTGACAAATTTTATTTTTTTATATTCAAATCACTCTACTGTTCATATTTCAACAAATCAAAATTAAATTTGAAGAATAACTTTTTGAAGAATTAATGTTTAAGTAAATTTTGTCATATTATTATTTTTTAAAATGGATGTTTATTTTTTGTTCAAAATAAAAATTTTAAAAAAATTTTTTTGTTTATTAAAAAAAAATCGGAGAAGTCAATTAAAAATTTATGAACGCTCTTGTTTATCCGAATAGGTCTGACGGTACTTTGTTGTTAATACCAATAGTTTTTAATTAAAATATGTTGAATTAAAATAAAGAAAGTTTTAGTGGCGATTCGAAGTTTTGAATCAATTCGATAAATTCAACTTTAAAACCAAATAACTGTTTTTCCTTTGAATTACATTTCTAAAATTTGTTGTTACATCGTATGACATACAATGTCACATCATCATTATGTTAATTAAATTTTATAAATTTACCTTATCAGCAAATAGAGTTTATGGACTGTTTTTAAAATATTTCACTAATTACTAAGGTTTATGGGGCAAAGAGAAATTCTTGCTCATCTGCTCATGCTCAATTATTGCGAGGAACGAAGTGACGAAGCTAATAAGCAGACGTGAGAATACAAGACCGAACGATTTTGAGCCTTTATTCAAGCGCTCAATTTCTATTGGATTAAAAAGTACAAGAATCTATTGGTTCGCAACATAAAAAC
>NTPY01000103.1:433011-452214 GCA_002922825.1 Brachionus calyciflorus | reverse complement strand
TGTACTGTAAACTCATAAATATGTAAGAGCTATTCAACAATATTTTAGTGATTGCCTTGAGTCAATGGCTTGTGAAAGACCAAGTGAAAAATAAAAGCTAGCTTTTTTTTTTTTAAATAATTAAGTATTCCTTTTTTTATTTTTAATTAATAAAATCATTTAAATTAGAAATTCTCATTTCTTTTTATTCCGATCATTGGAAAAAAATTGTTGTTATCTAAATCGAATCGATCAAATAAAGAGGTAAAATTATGGAATTTCAATAGTTATTTTAATTTTAAATATTACAAAAAAGTTAAATTTCTAAAAGGGTCTTTCTAGCTAATTTGTGTATGTGCGTTACACTTATACTTTTTTTCTTCAATCTAGACAGAGATGTTCTTTTTTAAGGCTTTTTTATGAAAATATTCAAATTTTCAAAAAAAAACGATGTCTTGGATTTTCTAAATTTCAAATTAAAAAATTCTTTTGAAAATCTCAAAGACCTAGATTTTAAATTTATCCTCTCATAATTTTCATAATTAAATGAAATATTATCACATTTTTTTTGATTCTTTGATATAATTCTTTTAGGAGAATTTATTTTAAAAAAATTCGACCCGGAACTAATTTTATGAATCTTAATTTATTTTGAAAAAATTTAATTTTAGAATCAAAATATTAATTTCTTGCTTTTATCATATTAATATTATTAAAATGGTATTTTTTTTTTAATTTTTATTTGTCAACTTTTTACTAAATAATTTTTCTATATAAGGATCTAACTGAGTATGATTCACGAATATTAGCAATCCATTTGGAGGGCATTCGTAGATTAAAGGAATGTAATTTTTTGAGTGAAGAGGAAAAAAAAGTAGCCAAGTTTTAAAATAAGAATACAAATTTAATATCTTAAAAAAATTAAAATTTTTAGTGGAATATCGATTTGTTCTTGACCAAATTGTATCAAGCTAACAATCTAAAAAGTCCTGAAAATGCACTAAAAAGTAAGTTTTTGTTTTGATTTATATAAGCTCGATGCTAGTCTAGCCGAACGGCTCACAATTTTCGACAAGACCTAAACAAAAAAGAGCGAAGGGTTCTTCGTAATCAAATTCTAGATTAATAAAGGTCACTTTGAGTAACAAAATATTGCAATTTTTAAGTTTTATTTTTGAACTTTGAAACTCTTTGAAAAAAACAAAACTTCAAAATTTTGGAGAAAATTTTTTAATTCTGTAATTTAATTTTTTTATATTGCCCTAAATCATAAACTGTCGTTACGAAATATTTTCCTTTTTTACTAAATTTTTTTGATGTTTCTAGAATTAGAAGCTCAATTTTTGTTTGGAAAGGCATAATTTTTAAGAAGCAAGCTGTTCAAAAAACATTTTTCAAAAAAATGAAATTTAATTTTATGAACAAAAATAAAGTTCAAAAAAATTAAAAATTGTTCATAGAATTTACTTGAAAAATTTTACTATTAAATTTTAAGATCAATTGTTCTTGAAAATTTATTGAAGATTTTTCAAATTAAATTATATGATCAGTGGGTCACAAAATTTACCTGACCCTAAAATTTTATTTTCCAGTTTTTCAAAGCTAGAATTTTTTTTTCTGAATTTTCCCTAAAAAACTTGTTGAGTGTCATTTTTCGATCTTTTTTTATGTAAAAAAGCGTAGTTTAACTTTTTATGTAAATTTTCGTAAAATAATGTAATTTTACGTAAATTTACGTAAATTTATGTAAAATCCCTAAAAATTACGTAGATTTACCTCAAAACCACGTTTCAAAACGCTTCGTTTATTAAGTCGTTTATTTGTTTATTAGAAAATATTTAAAACCCAAGATGGTTTCTATACTAAATTAAAAAATTTGAGCTTTTAAAAAGTAATTTTTATGTTTATATTAATCTTTTTTACCCTTAATATTATTTTAACTATTTTATTTTTATTTTTCGGAATAAATCGACCTTTCAATATAAACATCTCAATAGAAATAAGAGAATTCCTAAATAAAAATTACCAAATTATTTTTTTATATTTAGCTTTTATTTAATTTTTAGTTGATCAAAGTATTGTTTTGGGTCCCGAAAAGCCGCTGGAGAAAAGAACTGATCAAACGGATCCTAAAGAAAACGAGTTAAAACAGAAAAAACATTCAACGTTTTTTAAATGCAAAGATAAGTCGGAAGAACATAATGATATTCCAGGAGAAAAAACAAGCGATTCAAGTAAGTTATTTATATTAGCTTTTTGGAGTAAAATCTAACGGAATAACTTCATGACCATGTAAAATAAAGACTTTCGTAGGATTTTAAGGGCGAATGAATTTTTTTATTTTCACTATAGTACCTACCATTTTAAAAAATTAGATGACTGAAGTTTTTTCTTAAATATGGTAAAATACGTGAAATAACAATAATTTACGTAAAATATGGTAGCGTAAAATATTGTATAATAGCAGCACTATATACTTTGATAACTTTTATCTAACATTGATTTTAGTCCGACACTAATTCGATTTTAGTCGAAAATTATTAATAAAAAACAAAAAAAAAAGTTTATTTTTATAGTATTTTTTACGATGTGGTGGGTATTATATAGAACAATTCAACTTAAATTAAAAAAATCTAATCTTTTTATGCCTTATTTTAAAATTTATTAAAGCTGATCCCGGCTTTTCTGAAATTTTTGATTTTGAGAGGAATTTGAGGATTTTATATAGGTTCAAAACGGCAAGGATCATCAATTGTGCGCACTTATTATGTTGTATTATGTCGTTGTTATAAAAACAGTACAAATTAAAACTAACTTGTACGTTTCTTTTTCTTTCCTCTTCTTCGATTCTTCTTTTCCTTCAAAAAATACGTTATAAAATATTTGTAATTTTGATCGTTTTCTTCAGAGGAAAAGGAAAGGAAAAGTTGAGGAAGAGTCGAAGAACAAAATGCGTACAAGTTAGTTTTAATTTGTACTGTAGATTATTTTTTTAACAGATGACTTTTTAACTTGGCCCAAGATTACATAGAAAATTTTAATATGAAAAATAAATATTCTTTAAAAAAAAGTTTGCTGTTCAATTAAAAAATTAATGTTACCATCCTGTGGATCTGTGAATTTCATCTTTATTTTTTAGAAGACACACATTTTCATCTTTCTATCAGTTTTAGAAAATTAGACGGTCAAAAGTTTTTTATCTTTCTCTCAAATAAGATAAGATATGGCAAGTTTTTTTTTTAATTAGATTTTTTTGATGCTTGATTTCATTCAAATTCTATTTTTATTTTGCCAAAATTCTTTTTTTACCATACTTTTTTATTAAATATTAAATTTTAAGTTTTTTTTCTTTTTTGGAGGACACAATGCAAACAGCGCTATAGAATACATGCTTACATAATTAATACTTGTCTTCCAAAAAAGAAAAAAAACTTAAAATTTAATATTTAATAAAAAAAGTGGTAAAAAAAGAATTTTGGCAAAATAAAAAATAGAAAACCAATTTTATTTTTCAAATATAGATTTAGGATAAATTGAAGCTTGATCTAAGACATAATTCATTCAGAACATCACTTCCATTCCTTAGCCTTTTTTGAATGAAATCAAGCATCAAAAAAATCTAATTAAAAAAAAACTTGCCATATCGCTCCATAGTTTATTTTTTCTTACTAGTTTTACGAAAAAAATGTTATGCTTTAAATAAACTAGCTTAATACATTCTACATTAATGCCTTCTAACATTGCCAAAAATATGGTATATTTCTTCATTCCACTTGCTCGTTTTAAAAAAAATTGTTTAAATAAAAATGTAACCAAGATTAAGTACACATTTTTCACTAATTTATTACTTACACACAAAAAAAGGGTTTACAAATTCAAAAGGATAAATAATTATCATTCTACTTTATTTACTCTGAAAATAGTCTTACTAAAATTTTTCTAACTTATCAAATGCAAATAAAATTTTTTCCATTAGATAAGAGGCTATATCTCAAGATAATGATTAGAATCACTATTCTATAACTTTAAATTTTTTAAGGAAATATATTGTCTACGGTAATAAAACTGTGATAAATTTTATAGGCTAATGCTTTTTTAATTTGATAAATTTTCGTAAATTTACAAATTTTTCCAAAAAATATTAAAAAATTGATCACAATTTTACTTAAATTTTAGGATAAAATAAATTATAATTTTGAATGAATTTTTATGAATAGAATTTTTATGTAATACAAACACTTCTTTCAGCACTTTCCTTGAAAAAGTGGCATTACCATTACCATACCCGTAACCATTTTAATTTTCAAAAAAATTATTATGGTAATGGGGAATGGTAACGGTAATGGTAATGCCACTTTTTCGAGGCAACTGCTGTATTTCGTGTAGTGAAAATTCACATAAAGATTTCGTAAATCATAAGATAGCAAGTGAATTTTGTATACTGTTCGAATTATGGAAAATTATGATTAGTGAATAATTGAAAAAGTAAGTAAAGTTGAATGTAAATAAAAAAATTCTGAAGTAAAAAATATTTAGAATTTTGGATGATACCATGAGAAGTGTGGAATTAAACAGTACAGTATATTCGGAAAAGTAAATATTTTGTTTTAAAGCAGGATGGTCACATTATGCAGGGAAATATTGCTTATTAAAATTCTTTTTCCTACTAGTTAAGAAAATAAGTAATATTTTTTGACGCAAATTTAATTCATTATTATTTATATTTTTTTTAACTAACTTTGACTAAATATTATTTTAGTTTTTAGAAAAATAATCAATTATTGTTTTTTATCAAAAAAAATTAAAATTGACTAACAATTTAACGTAATTTTTTTTTATTTAAGTTTTTATTTTTTACATTTTTTTTTCATTAAATTTTATTCAAAGGAGAAGATGGCATGGAAATTAACATTGATTGCAAGTGCCTACGTTACTGTGCTACTTTTTTTTCCTTTATATTTGCCACCATTGTCCATTTTATAGCTGCTATACTAGAATTGATAAATAAAATACTCATTTTGCCGATTTCAAATGACGACTTCGACTTTATGATCAAACTTTCTCAATTTATTGTGCAACTGGTGACGTCTAGCATTATTGTCCACTATTTATCAATAAATACTGAGATTTTGACAAATTTTATTTTTTTATATTCAAATCACTCTACTGTTCAAATTTCAGCAAATCAAAATTAAATTTGAAGAATAACTTTTTCATAAATGTTTAAGTAAATTTTGTCATATTATTATTTTTTTTAAATGGATGTTTATTTTTTTTTCAAAATAAAATTTTTAAAAAATTTTGTTTATCTATTAAAAATATTCGTAGTAGTCAATTAAAAATTCATGAAAGCTCTTGTTTATCCGAATAGGTCTGACCGTACTGAAATTATCAAATCCTATCAAATATAATTTTAAAACATTTCGGACCTCTTCATTAATGCTCAAATGAATTTTAAAAACATTAAAAATAATTTTTGAATCTTTTAAAATATATTTTTAAATTATTTATTTTTTTCTCAGCTTAAAACCAGACAAAAATTATAATTTTTCTCTGAATATTTTTCTCTGAATCCCCTTGCACTTTCTTAATTCACTTGAGATTCCTTTTTGTGTCTTTAAGTTAAATTATTTTTTCGGCAACAGTCTAGATGTCCTTTTTTGAAATAAATATTGCTTCGAACAATTTTTCTGTTGTTTGTTGTTTATGCGAAAAGTGGTCAATTTTTTTAAATTAAAATATGTTAAATTGAAAAAAAGAAAGTTTTAGTGGCGATTTGAAGTTATGAAACAATTCGCGCAAAATCAATTTGATAAATTCAACTTAAAAACCAAATGACTCTTTTTCATTTGAATTACATTTCTAAAAATTATTGTTACATTGTGTGACATACAAATATCATAAAGATCCAAATTATTCAAAAATTCAATCCAAAAAGAAGCTTATTTATATTTCACTAGGAACAGTTTTAAACAATAATACATTTTTATTTGATAAAATAATCGATGCCTTAGGTTTATTAGAAGACGAAATAAGAATTAAAAATGAGATTGAAATTAAATGTGACATCGCATGTGGCAAAGAAAATTTTTTGAATTATCAAATCAAGATTCAAGAAGGAAATTTAAAGCTTCCGAAGTGTTTGTTTTTGATTGATTTTGCACCTCAGATTGATATTTTAGGAAGCATCATGGTATGTGTGTCATTGTGGTATGAATAGTTTAAGTGAAGCAATACACTATGGTGAACCTGTAGTTTGTATTCCGATTATGTACGATCAACCATTAGTTTCACAACGTTTAGCTGATGAACTCAAGTTAGGAATATATTTTATTAATGATATTTTATTCAATTTTTCTTTTATAATTAATAAAATTTTTTATAAAAAAATAATTCATCTCATTTATCTGATCAAAATTTCCCTTATTTACAAAGATTTAAGATGAAATTTTGGGATAGTTTCGTCCTAAAAGTCTAAAGGCTTTTTGATTAGCTAAGTGAACTGAGTAATTTGGTATGTAAAAGTTGGTGATGAGAGGTCTTTGAGGGCTTATAATTTATTGATAAAAATGAAAATTTCAAAATTTCGACAAAAACTTGAAAAATAAAATTATTTCTTCTTAAGGCCAAAACAAAATTTCGAATTTAAAAAAATACTAAAAAATTCTATCTAACATTCTAAATTTGACATTTTTTTTAAATTGGTTGTCTACATACATGACCACAACCGTTTGAGCACTTAAATAAAAATTAAATTATTAAATACTATTTTATGCTTATAGTTAAAAAAAAGACTTACGCATTTAAGATTTCCTTCACATTCTGAATCATCACTACATCTTTCAACGCAAATACCTATTTGGTTTTTAGTTGAAGGACAACTTCCTGATTTAGCACTTGGTTTAATCAAACAACTCGAATTACACTCTTCGACTGTCTCGAAATTATTTTCATTTCCTTGACAACCTCCATAAATAAATTGTTCACATTGATTTGAAGTTGAATTATAGTGAAAACGTCTCATGGCTGCATAACATGGACCAACTTCAACTTGTTGATAACATCTACTCTCTTTAGCACACTCTTTCAAACACTCTGATTTATGCTCGAAATTATTTTCATTACCCAAACAACCACCGTAAATAAACTTCTCACATGACTTACTATTCGAATCATAATAATATCTTGGCATATATGCTTGACACGGACCACTATCTCTCTCTAATTTACATTTATCAGATGTAACTGTTTCTTGATGTTTAGTTTGACAATTTGATTGACATTCCTCTTCACTTTGAAAATTATTTCTATTTCCTTTACACCCACCATAAACAAATTTCTCGCATTTTTTATTCAATTTATTAAAATAATATCTTGGAAAATAGCCTCGGCATGGACCAGGTAGTTTATCTAATAAACAAGCATCTTCTCTTTTGCTTTCGATTTGATCTTCTGAACAACTTTTTAAGCATTCTTCTCTTGTTTCAAATTTATTATCATTCCCTAAACAACCACCATAAACAAATTCCTCACAACTCAAAGTAGTTGAATTGAAATAGTATTTTTTAAGTGAGGCTCTACAAGGACCAGTCTCAGGCTCTAATTTACATTTATTAACTTCATTTGTAGTTTGACACTTAGCCTCACATTCTTCAATTGTATTGAATTTATTCTCATTACCACCACATCCACCATAGATAAATTTCTCACATTTTTTAGTATCTTTATTATAGAAAAATTTCTCCATATATCCTCGACAAATACCTGGTTCGGCATTTAGCTCACATACATTAACTCTTTTTGTCTCTAATTTTTTTTCACTTGATTTCGAATCACATTTATTTTGACATTCAGATTTGCTTAAGAAATTATTTTCATTACCCTTACATCCACCATAGAAAAATTCTTCACATTGTTTATTTTGTTTGTTAAAGTAGTATCGTGTGAAGAGACCTCGACATGGACCAGTTTCTTTAGGCTTAGAACACAATTCTTCAGTAGTTAATTCATTTTGGGAATTTGAAGCTCCTAATTCACATCCAGAACGACATTCATGTAAACTTAAAAAATTATTTTTGTTTCCTTTGCATCCACCATAATTAAATTCCTCGCATTTTTGTGATGTTTTATTAAAATAAAATCGTTTGATTAAGCCTCGACAAGGTCCTATTTCCATGTCTAATTTACATACATCAACTTGAGGTTTTATCTCAACTGTTTTTGTTATACATTTACGGACACAAAATTCTTGTGTAAGAAAATTATTTTGATTTCCTTGACATCCACCATAGTTAAATGGCAAGCATTTTTGTGACTCTGAGTCATAGTAATATCTCAACTTAATGGCTTTACATGGACCAACTTCTTTTGGTAGAGAGCATGCATCAGTTTTTTCTTGACCAGTTTGTTTCAAACAAGAGCATATAGGACAACCATTTGAGCTTATTATATCATTAACAGTTGTGTTATCGGCACAACGACACAACATTTGAGGACAAGGTTCTTTTATAACAAAAAAAATTTAAAAATTTTTTCTTTGCTCAAAAAAATTATTTTATTTTTTCTCACTTGCACAAGTCATGTGACCAACAGTTGAACAACATTTGAAATTTCCCTTGCATTCCGTATCATTTTGACACATATTTCTATCAACTTCTTCTAATGCCTCTGGTATTGGACATTTACCGCGTTTGTTAATAGACACACAAACAGTGCTCTTTTTAGATTCACAATCAGTTGATTTACAAGTTATATCATTGCGTACTTGACAAATGGTATCTGTAGGACATTGACTTTCTTTACATGGATCAGATGCATTAGAACTCAAAACTTTTATATTAGAAATTTAGCAATTTTTCAAAGAAAAAGACAGATAAAATCTTCTTACATAAGGTTACTAGTATTAAAATTAAAACTTTCATTTTTTTTGTTTAATTTTATTAAAATATTTTTTTGGTGGAAAATTAGCTGTTATATTTATTTGGAAATGTTTTGAAATACAAGATCTAGATAAAAATCATGAGTTACCCAAAAACGGTAGAACGAGATAAGAAAATAATTTTTTTTCAGTTGGTGTTTGAAATTAAAAAAAAAGGTTATTCATTAAGTATTCTATTTCATAATTTAATTAGCAAATAATTGCGTCTATTTTGACAAGAGCACAATAAGTTTTAAAGTGTTCTTTATTTTTTGTAAATGTTTAATTTGTAAGATTTGAATCAAGCCTACTCTAAAACTAGAATAAGCACAAGGATATTTTGAGTGGATTTTTAATTTTAAAGGCGTTGGAATTTATAATTTCGTAATTTGGATATTTTTAATATACTAGTCTAAACATTATGGCATTTGAAAGCAAATATTATTTTGGGTGTTTTTTTGTTGATTCATATCGCAAATTTGAAAAGCCATTTTATGTTGTTTACTTACCTTGACCTTTTAGGTATTGAAGAAAAAAATAAATCGTCTCCTAGTACTTATTATAAATCATGCCATTTTATTTTCTTAAGAAATTTAAGTCTTTTTATAATTTATATTTTTTTAATCAAGTTAAAGGCAAATTTCTAATGGCATTTCTTAAAATGATTACCTAATTCTAAAGAACTAAAAATGCTCTTAAAAAATTATCTTTTTGAATATTTTAGGGAACAATAAAGAAATTGTGAAAATTTGATAAAGTGCCGGTTTTTTAAAAGTAAATAATTTTAGCACTTGAAGATATTTGAACATGAACTAAAATTTTTTTAGCTGAATGGGCGTACCGTAACGAAAGTATTATGATAGCTTTTAACTTCTTCTTCGACCAGCATATGGTTAAGTAGTTACTTGAAGTAGTTATTTGAAATGACTTTCAAGAGATATTCTGCAACCTTTTAACACCAAAACTTCCCGACTGGTAAAAATTCAAGATGCAGCTAACTGAGTTAATGAATGAAGTAAAAAATTTAAAATTGATTAAGGTGTAAAACAAAGTGGTAAATTATCTGCGTATCTTTCTAACCTTTATGTAAATGATTTAATTGAGAATTGTACTGAAAGTGGTATGGGAGCAAGTATCAATATAACTGTTATTGTCTATTGTAATGATATTAGAATTCTATATTCTGTCGCGAGGCATGCTCAAATATTATTGGATAAATAGGGGACTATTCGGTTAAATGGAAGATAGAATTCAATGATAGCAAATCAGCTTTCATGTCGTTTACAAATAACTCGATACTAGAAGGAATTATTTGTCTTGGTATTTCGATAGAAATCGTTATTTTATTAGTAAATATATTGACGATAAAATGAGAAGTGACGAAAAGAGTAAATTCTCATTAGATCCGTTATGATGCAGACCGAGGCAAATGAGGCCATCAATTATTATATTTCTTTATAAGAAATTTTGTCAGTTTATATTTAGGTATCACCTAGATATAGTTCTTATAAATGAGAAAAAATTGAAAGAATTAGATATCAGACATAACATTCTTATCAAAAGGACTTTGGGTCTGAGTAAGTTCACCAATAATAAATAACTAAATGAGGCATTACGATTAGAGTCAATTAGTCAAATTTATTTCAAGCATAAAATTTTATTTCTTAAACAATTGAGAAACAATGAAGTTAATAAAAATTTATTTGAATCTTTGAGAAAAGAACTGGCTTATAAATAAAAGCGGGACGATACATCCTATGGAAAACAATTTAAATTTGTTGAGAAAGAATTAATGGATGACTGTTTAGATTATAGCAGTGAGATAATTATCAATTTAATCGGGAACTTATTTAAAAGTAGAAATCAAGGTCAAATAGACTCAATATATTCTTAATTGAAGACAAAATGATGAAAGGAATATTCTATTATTATTTATGTAGCGAGCTAAATACCAGTTTAAGCCGATTTGGTAAAAAAACTAATTTTGTAATGATTTTCAATAGACTGACTCATTAGAGAGGTTAGATGGGTATAATAGTAAGACATGAAGGATAAACTTAGATGTATTTGCATTAGAGCAGAAAGGAAGTTTTGATGAATTTTTAGTAAAATTTCAAGAGCTAGCGAATGAATCGGTGAGAGAATATTAAAATAACAATTATTTAATTTTTTCATTCAATTTTTTAATTTTTCATTTAAATATTATTGTTTAAGCTAAAATTTTCTTAATAAAATTTGTTAAAGATTGAAGAAATAACTTTGTAAAAAATTCTAAGATTATAAAATTCAGCAAATATAATATGCCAGAGGTCTTGACCAAACAATAGACATACCTAGTCATATTAAATTCAACATTTTGATCTTTTACAGTAAACCAAGATGTTTAAAATAATCCCTATTTATTTTTTTGAGTTCTAGCAATATTTTTCAATTAAAACATTTGAAAATTTTTAATAGAACACAAAAAATCATACCAAATTAAACTCTATTTATTTTGCTAGTATAAACAATATTAAAAATTAAAACTTGTAATATTTCGTAATAGTTTGGATTGGTCTTAAATATAAACACAATAAATCAAAAATGCTCACGAGCAATTACAAGCAAATAAATAAATGAACAAGTTCATTTCATTCATTCATTCAAAAACAGCAAAAACCATGTCTCAAATAGAAAAAAAAAATTTTTTTTCTAATGTCACCATACAATTTCTTAATTCAAGTAATGATCTGAAATTAAGAAGAATAAAAAAAAAACACTCAAAATATTCTCTTTCTTTAAGCTAAGCCTTGTTTTATTTTGTTTTCTTTTTTTTTTATCAGAATTAAATAAATGAAATCTTATAAAAATTTATCACTTATCTAAATATTTTAAATTTTACACATTTAAATACATTTGATTTCAATTAAGAACTCGAACAGAATTTTTGAATAGAAAAATAAAACTTTTTTATTTTTTATGCATTGAAAAAAATAAAATAAAAATTTTATTCATTACAAAATTTTAAAAAATTCTGAATGAAGATTTTAATTATTACTCTCCTTTTCTTAACGCGTAAGCAGCATTCTTTATTTTTTGCTCAAATCTTATTCCGTTAAGATTTAGAATACTTTTTTTTTTTAAAGTCGCTGGATTAGATCTAGCAGTGCCTTTGTGTGGACAATGTCCGACTAGTTGCGATTTTGGTACTGTTATTCATGTTAATAAACAAGCTGGTTTATGCTTTTGTGAATGTAGTCTTGATCCTTGTCAAGTATTACAAAACAGTTTTATCTTTGTTAAATTTTTTAATATTTTAAATTAATTTTTCACTTTGACTAAGAGAAAAACATGTCCGCAATTTAGAGCTTGTAAAGTTGTTGACAATCCAAATTGTTTTATAGGATACTGTATGGTTCCAAAAATAGCCGTTTGTGTATCAAGTAATTATTTGGAAACATTTTTACCATTTAAAAAATTCTTAAAACTTTATAAATATCTAATACAGAGCATACTAAAAAGTATACTTTTTAGTATGCTCTGTATTAGATATTATGTAAACTTGGTGGTGCTTTGGCTTTTCTGGTAATTCTTGGTAAAATTGGTGGTACTTTGGCTTTTCTGGTAATTCTTGGTAAAATTGGTGGTACTTTGGCTTTTCTGGTAATTCTTGGTAAAATTGGTGGTACTTTGGCTTTTCTGGTAATTCTTGGTAAACTTGGTGGTGCTTTGGCTTTTTTTAGTAGTATTAATATTTAACATAACATGATTTCCATATCGTATTATTTTTAAAACAAACATGTGACATGTATGCAACATCCTGAAATTTCATACATGCCACATGTCTGCTAAATTCTTTTCTGACAGACATGTCGCAGACGTCTTTTCCAGGCTATTACATGCATGTCGCAGACAAATAAGTTTGACTGGGTATTTCTCAAGCTATAATTTTAATCGGTACAGTCGTGTTCGGCGTATTATAAAGTCAGTTAAAATCTTCTATTAATTAAGGATGCCTTTTCTTCTAACGCTTTATGTCCATTTATATTTGCATACTTTAAAAGATTCACATCAATTTCATTCCGAAATAATTTTATTGAAAAATATTCTGAAAAAAATTTGTTCCGAAAATAAAATAAGAATTATATTCCGATATAATTTTAATGATTTTTCGATAATTGAATTTTGAAATTCTTTTTTGATAATGCATCTTGATTTTCTTTAAATTTAAGCTTAAGTTTAGATTTTAGTAAACAAGAAGTTTCACAAAAAGGCACACTTTTTTCTTTTCTTTTAATTAATAAATCAAAAGTGTTTTTTAATTTTAATTCGAAATAACTAAAATAGAAAATTAAAAAAATAACTTTTATTTATAATCTTAGTGCCTGCTCCTCTAATTCTAATAGAACAATCAGCATTTACTTTGGACTTCGGTTCAAATTATAACATTCAACCATATGTTGAATATTATGGTCATCCTCAATTCAAATGGTTCAAAGACAATCAAGAAATGTTACCACCAAATGCAGTTACATTTGGTTCCATTTTAAGTTTCAATAACATAAATAAATTTGACCAAGGAGTTTATACATTAGTAGTATCTGATGAATATGGATCAAATTCAGTAGATGTTGAAGTTGTCGTAAGTGATCCTGTTGTAGTCACTCAGGTTCAACCAAAAGAAATATTTAGTTTATACGTAAAACAAGACTCAATTATTGAAATACAAGAAGATTTAAATTATGATATTTACTGTAAGAATAACATTGAAGATTCGAATTCCTATTGGCATAGAAGTGAAAGGCTACATGAAGAATTTTCACAAGAGCCAAGTGAACTCTTAAAAATAAGAAATGCTAAATTAACTTATTCAGGCGAATATTCATGTCGATTAATCGAGCAAGACCAAACAAAAATAATTAGAGTCATAATACAAGTTAAAGATTTATGTCCAATAGTCGCTCGAATTTCATATGAAAAACAAGCTCTTATAAATGATAATCTCTCAATCTATTGTGGTTTATCATTAGTTGAAAATTCTCCAATAGAATGGTCATTTAATGGTCATGATCCATCTGATTTAGACAATGTCAAAATTAATAACTATGAATTTAGAATTAACAAAGTCGATTATAATCTTAATGGTAAATTATCATGTTTTAAAAAGTTGATGCATGATCGTTTCATAGAAGAATCCGCATTGATTAAAGTCATAAATCCATATCCTGAGATAAAAGCGACTAAATCTAGAGTTTCTATCAAAGAAGGTCAAACAGCTTATTTAGCATGTAAAACTTCCTGTATGGATAATTGCAAAATATATTGGTATGATCCATTTGGAATTTTAATTGATTCAAATGACCATGAATTGACTTTAAATAATGTCCAACTTATTAATTCAGGTAAAAAGTTAAAAAAAATTACACACTACTTTTTTCATAAGTGAAGAATTTATACTTTATTTCGGGTGAAAAATAATTAAGTTAAATTTTTCAAAAATAAAAATATTTTGTGTACTTATGGAAGGAAGATTCAGATCCAACGATGAAAAATTTAGATATTAAGGTTCACGTCATGCAAAACTACAGCAATATCTGAATCGATCATTTTCGATTTATTCATTTTCTTAGAGGAATTTTATGCCATATTTTTCTGAAAGAGCATAAAATTTTCTTTAAGAAAAAATAATTTTGCTGATTCCTAGAAATATCTGAGTTACACTAAATAGCGTAAAAATAAGTATTTGTAGGCATTTTACAGTTCTTTTGATTCTTCTCGTTAGAATGGTCAAAAAATGTGGTCTTACTTTTTTCATTAAAAATTTTTTTAAGAAAAAAATTGAAAATTTCAAGTAAAATTAATAGAATTTAATTTTCAAAAATTTTTATGTGTATATTTTAGGTCATTTAGTATCAATTTTGAATTTTATTATTAAATTGGCCTAAAAATACTCTCTTTTTTTAATTACTCAAGTTTTTAAGTAATTGTAAGCATTTTAAAAATCGAATGTTACGGGCATTTTTGTCAGCAAAAAAAACCTTGTCTATTATATGCCAAAATAAAGTTTACCTTAAGTTTCAACTTTAGAAGTTGCATTTAGTTGCATGTTCTTTGCAGAGATGATTTTTAAATTTTTTTTTACAGTTTGGCTGAATCGTGCTGTTTTTCAACTAAAATTTACAATGCTAAAAGGCAGTATCAGCCACAAAAAAAAGTCAAATATTTTTTTTTAAGGGAAGTACACATGTGAGGCTAAAAATCAATATGGTAACTCTAAAGACTATATACAATTAGATGTTTACGAAGTTACTATGAAAGTCGAAGTATCACCTAATAATTTAAACTTAAATCCTTATGATGATGCATTTATTGAATGTATTATTCAAACAAACGATGAGACTGATATAAAATCAATTAAATGGATTAGAAAAAATTATAATAAATTACCAGAAACTTTTACTACTGGTAATCGAATATTAATTATAACGAGTATTCGCAAAGAAGATTCAGGTGATTATGAATGTGTTGTTACAAGTCGTCAAGGAAAAGAATATCACGGTTCATTAAAAATAAATGTTTTAAATAATGATCAAGTTAATCCATTTCAAGTTTATCTTAATTTAAAGAGTGTCCATGATGTTCCAATTGGTCTCAACGATCAAATAAGACTTGGTAATCAATTTAATGTAGAGTGTTCAAGTGATATTGAAGATGTTATTGATATTACATGGGCTAAAGAGTCTGGTATAGATCGAACTAAAGTTAATAAATTATCTAATCAAATTGCTATTTTAGAAATTCCTAGTTTTATGAGTATAGATCTTGGTAAATATTTTTGTATTGTAACTGATTCTAAGGGTAAAAGAGCACAAAACAGCATTGAATTCAAACTTAATGGAAATAAAGGAAATTTAATTAGTTTTAAAATAGATGGACCTTCTAAAGTAGAACAAACAACTACAACTGAATCTACTACTTCAAGTACTACTCCAACTATTAGTACTTCTCAAATAGAAGAAAAAACTGAGAGTGAAATTTACGAGTCTAATCAAAATGTAAAATTACCTAGTGCAATCATAGTAAATCCTAAAATGATTGCTTTAAATAGTAATGATTGGATTAAAATAGAATGTGTCGTGTCTCACAGTGATAATGTTACTTTTGAAAAGTATAATGGTTCATTACCAAAAGATAGTTATGTCTATCATAATGAATCAGTCTTTTTAGTATTATCCAATTTGAAGCCTAAAGACACTGGATTTTATTTATGTTATGCTGCTAATAAAAATGGAATAGCTAGAGATCATACGTATATACAAGTATTAGAAGACGAGAGTAGCTTTAAAGAAAGTGGTTCTGGTGGCGAAGGTGGAAGTGGTGGTAATGATTCGAATACAGATCAGGATAATGATGAAAATGAAACTACAGCTAGTTCAATTACATCAAGAATTACTCAAAATAATGAAGAAAAAATTGCGACTTTTGAACCGGAAGCTAAAATTCATAGCCCTAAAGAATTAGTTTTAAATGAAGGAGATCCTTTAGAGCTTATATGTCAAGTTAAAAATTCAAACAAGACTGAATTTAAGCATATTGGACATGTGAATGCTAGTTTTACAATCAATCAAAATGATGATTTATTCACTCTAGTTGTAGATCATGTGACTAAAGATCACTCTGGTTATTATACTTGTACTGTTTATAGTGATTATGGTGTGTATAGAGATCATGTCTACTTAGATGTAGTTTCGAATAAAGAGACAACATGGAATGATGTACCAATGGTTGAAATAGATGGACCGGATAATATTGTAGTAAAAGAGGGTGATTCTGTTGAAATTAAGTGTAAAGTTGATGGTAGTGATAAAATTGTGATGAGTAAACAATTTGATTCAAAAATTTTAGAATATGAAAAATCCGGAAATTATTATTCAGTTTGGTTGAAGGATTTAAAAATAAAAGATATGGACTACTATGTATGTACAGGTGTTAATGATTATGGTGAAAAAAGTGACTATGTTTATGTTGAAGTCTTACCTTTGGAAAATCGGGAGGAAATTAAAGATGAAATAGTTGAAAATGAAGAAGTAGCAGAAGAGCCTAGTATGATACAATCAACGAGAATAGTCTCGACAAAACAACCAGTGAAATTCTGGTTGAATAATTCAAATAATTTTAGTGATATTCCAAGAGTTGAGATTTTGGGTGAGAAAAAAATAAGTGTAAAAAAAGGCGATTCAATTGAGATTGTATGTGAAGTCAGGGACGGTAATCAAATTGAGTTTAAGAGTTATCAAGGCAATTGGCCAGGTGATTATGAGTCAGAACATATTGGAAATCTTTATAAAATGCGGTAAGTTAGTTTGACGCGAAATTTAAAGAAACTAACTGCTCAATTTTTTTAAAGGTTTAAGAATTTAGAAGAAAGCGATTCAGATTATTATTTATGTTTATCAGCCAATCAACACGGTCAGTCGGTTGACTACATTCAATTACAAGTTGTTACTCCAGAGCAAGACAACATTGATTATTAACAACAAAACAAAATTAGAAGAAAAAACTTAAATTATCATCATTTTATTAAATAAAGTTTTTTTTATCTAATCTTTTATTAAATTGCAAAGGAATTTCAGTAGATGCACTTTTAAACAATTTTTAGTGACTGAATAAATATAAACCTCTCATTTTTAATTAAACTTTTTTGATTTTTCTTTGTAAAAAAGAATTTTGTTTTATTTGTTACACTAATTTTAAAGAAAGCCACGCTAATGATGAAAGTCTCTCAGCTGATCTTTTACTATTTTTTTTGTTTAATTCAATCGCACTCTGGACTCAGCAAGTTAAAATTTTTGAATTCTTTTGATATTTTTTTGATCAACAAAAATCGATCTGCAAAGGACTTAAAGGTGCCTTTGCCCACAAAATATACTGGTAAGTAGAGAAGCAAAATTTGCTGCATCTAGTTTAGAAGTCGGCAAAAAATGTGTAATTTTAATTGCGAATTTAAAATCATTGCAATTTTTGTAAGAATTTTTTTGTTATAAAAATTTTAATATTATAATGTTAATAACCTGATGAAGCAATATTTGCTCCAAAATATTTTTCAAAATATTTTTCAAAAAATTTTTAAAAACTCTTATAAAATTCAATTTTTTTCAAAGATAAAAATTGTAAAATAGAAAAAAAGCAAAAAACTTGTAAGATTTATTAAATTTTTGCAAAAATAAATAATGCAATTTGGCACACCAGCAAAAAAAAACTATATTTTAAATACGCAATTAAAATTGCATAATTTATTGCAGACTTTTAAACCAGTTTCAGCGAATTTTGTTAGCAAATGTATTTTTAAGTTATTTGCAGAGCGATTTTTAGTTGATAAAAAAATAAGGAAAATATTAATAAATCTTAGAAATTCTTTATAAATCTTTTATTTTTCTTTAAATTGATCGTCATCTGACACATCTAGAACTGATGAGGATTTAATACCCGAAACATGCATTTCCTATAAAGGCTAACGCTGAGGCTTTTAAATAAAATCACTTAAAAAGATAACAGCCTCTCTAGATATATTTGCTCAAAAGCCAAGCGAGAAAAATTGCTTCTATTCAAACAATCTTCTGTTTTTGTTCGAAAAGTGTTCTGTTTCTGTCGTTGTTTTCGTTAACTTATTTCAGCTTTGTACTGTATTAAAATCCTTGAGTTTGTACAATTTAATTTTTTTATGAAACAATGGCACTAAACCTTCATGCAGCTGACATAACGTTTATTTTTTGTAAAAGAATTAAGATTGACACATAATAAATTATAAAAAAATCTTTATTTAAATGAAAATTTATATTAAATTAGCTAAAAATTTATTGATTAAAAACGAACGTATTTAAATAAATTTTCATAAAAAATTTTTGTTTTTTTTTTATTTGAAAATATTTTGATTTTCTAAATGACTAACGTTTTAAAGTGTTATCCTGATTTTAAGACACTTCTTCTTACAAAACTTAACGAACAACGATTCTTGAAACCACCACTTACAGATTTGACTCTAATAGCCGATAAAAATACTTACAATGTACACAAATGTTTACTCATTGCAACAAGTGATTACTTTGATGCAATGCTTCGAAGTGGCATGCAAGAGACACGTACAGATCATATTGAACTTAAAGGCATATCAACTGAAGGCTTAGAACAAGTCATAAACTTTATATATACAGGTGAACTATGCCTAAATGAATCAAATATTGAACATGTCTTGAGAGCTATTTCTCATTTACAAATTAAAAATGCTCTTAATCTTTGCGAGGAGTATCTTTTCGAAAGAATAAATGAGT
>NTPY01000103.1:421079-432998 GCA_002922825.1 Brachionus calyciflorus | reverse complement strand
AAAAAAAAAATTAAATCAAAATGAAACAAAACGAATAAATTACTGTTTTTAATTAAGATCTCTAATTTTGTTAAAATAAAAAAAAATGAAAGCTCCTATTTTATATAGACATAGGATAATTTTTTTGAGAAATTCAGGATTAAGTTATAGATCGATCTCCAAAAAATTAATTGATGAAAATCTTTTAATTAGTCATGAAGCTATACGAAAAATTTGCGAAAAATACGATAAAACCGGAAGAGTTACAGATCTAATGAGATCAGACCGAAGAACAATCTTTAATCAAGTTCACTATGATTTTTTAGAGGAGACTATCTCAAACAATAGAGATATTACAAATCAGGATTTAATTATGAAAATAAATTTGAAATTCTTTATTAAAGTATCAAATTCAACTATAATACGAGCCGCCGAGAAAATAAATTGGCATAGGAAAACAACAAGGTTAAAACTAATTTATAAAATTATTTGTTTTGTAAATAATTTTTTATAAAATTTAGATACTGTCAGATTGTTTCTGAAAAAAACGCCATCAAAAGAGAACTTTATGCAAACTTTTGCCTATTAATTAATGATCAATTTGCCGACTGTATTTTTATCGACGAATCATTAATTGAATTAGAAGTCCATACTTTACAAAAGTAGCAATTTTTTTTGTAATCATTTAATTTTTAAGTAAACTGTTTGTCTTTTAGTTGGCAAAAAAAAGGGTGTCGGTATTTCAAAGTTCCAATAGCAAAGCATCCATTAAAGGTTTGATTTTATAAGCTTAAAATAATAACAATCATAAAAAAATTTGTTGCTTATGATTGATAAATTTTAATTTAATTAATAATTTAGATTGTATTTATTTTTTATTTAGTAAAGAAATTAGAAAGTTATAATATAAATTTAATTTTTTTTATTTATAAGCTTCTTTTATGGGGTGGTATTTCAAATAGGGGAGCTACACCAATTTGTATTTTTAATGGAATAATGCAAAGTGCTGATTTTAAAAATATTTTGAAACGCAACTTTTTGCCTTTCATCAAGTAAATTTAAATATATATCTACTATATAAATAAATTTTTAAATTGAAAAAAAATAAAGTAATGTGTTCCCTGATGGACACCGTCTAATAATGGACAATGATAGAAAGCATACGTCTGTTGAAACAAAAAAATGGCTGAAAGAAAATAGTATTAATCATTGGCCTACTCCGGCTCAAAGTCCAGTAAATAATTTTTTCAAAAAATTATACAAATATTGTTTTAAATTTAAGTCAACTATTTTTACAAAAATTGTATTTAGCACATGGCGTTACTTGGCGTAAGCTGCATCGAATTTTCTTCAAAAATTTAAATCTTAAGATTCTTGACCAATACATTCAATGTAAGTTTAAAATTTTATAATATAATTATTTTGCAAATTTTTGCTTACTTTAAATGACGAGTTACGCCATGTGAAAAATGCCATTATAATAAATTCTTTTTTTTAAATTACAAGTCAGCAGTAAAGTTTACTTTTCTGTATTATTTTTTATTAATCTTTAATTTTAAAATATAATAAACTTCTCAAAATTTTCCTTTTTTTAAGTCAGCAGTAAAGTTTACTTTTCTGTATTATTTTTTATTAATCTTTAATTTTAAAATATAATAAACTTCTCAAAATTTTCCTTTTTAAAAGGATTTAAATCCAATTGAACTAGTTTGGCATGAGCTCAAGACATCTATAAGACACAAAAAACCGAAAACAAAGACAGAATTTGTTGATTTCATAGGTAAATTTTGGCAGCATGAGTTGACTCCTGAAAAATGTCGAAGTTATATCTCTCATGTTCAGAGAGTCATTCCTCATGTTATTTTAAATAAGGGTAAAGCTACAGGTTATTGAATTGAATTCAATTTGTTTTAATTAAAAACTCTTAATCGTTTTTTATTTCCAATACAGTTATTTTTTGTTAATTAAAATCATTTCGTATTTTTTTAATAAAATATATTTTAAAAAAAATAATCAAATTTATGTCATCTTATTACGATTGCTTTGAATTAAAGGTCTATCAAAAAAAATAATAATCACTATGTACGAAATAATATATATTATCAATTAGACTAGGATGTACTAGAAGATTTTGAATTTGACATAAGTCTTATCTTTCTGTTCATATTTATAACACACGAAGGCCAAAATTTGTTGTCTTTGATTGGCTTATTTTTGTACAAATTTTCAGATAACTTTTGTATATATCTAACCCTTAATGGGTCTAAGAAATCCTTATTTAAAGCGCCTTTGCCGTATACATTACGATAAAGGAGTTCGTCTCGTTTAAAAATTTTTAACATAGCACTAGCAGCAAACAAATGCCCTTCTTTATTTTTATTAATCAGTTCACTGAGCTCATCTTGAGTTAAATACGTTTTTTCTGAAAATGAATTTTGCGATAGAGATGATGAATTTGATAATCGTTGAGCAGGTGAATTACTGCTATTTTGATCAGGCTGAAGTGGGACAGAATTATTTTGAGAATTATTAATTATTTGAATCGGTATACTTTGACTGCTTATCTTGTTTGATTCATTAGGTTTAAAACTGTTGACATCAAAATTGTTCACTAAAGGAGACGTTGCTATAGAATTTAAACCAAGGATTTCAGACAAATCTGAACAAACTCTGTTTTGATGTTTATTTTTCTCAATATTTGAATTTTCTACATTTTGAAGATTGGAATCTTGAAAAAATAAAGGCACCGAAAATGATGAACATTCTTCAGTTAGTTTTGTACTTGGCAAACAGATATTTGGAAATTCGTCAACCGATTGTCTAGTTTCCAATTGTGTTGAGTTTATCTGTGGCAATTCTATTATCTCATCTTGATCTAATTGTTTATCCATTAAGTTTAAATTGTGTGATAATTCGACCGTCTCTCCAAAGTATTGATTTTTGTTTAAATTATTCTGAAGTGTCTGATTTTTAGAATAGGGATCGCTATGAAAGTAATTAAAAGCGCATTTATCACTAGATATGTTGTTTTGACAAAACTTTGAGATAACTGAAGTAAGACAAATCAAGGTCTCATTTAACTAATTAATATAAAAATAAAGTATTTAAATATTAATAAACTCCTAAATTCCAAATTAAAATATTTTCTAAGTTTTTATTTTAAGGTTCACCAAATCATAAACCTTAGTTAAAATTAGGCTGTTTTTGAGCCTTAATAACTCATGGCTACTCCGATAAAAATAGTCCGAAAATATTTTGAATTATAGAGATAAATGACTAAATATAAGGGTTTTTTACAAAAATACTTCAAAATAAAATAGTTTTCTAAAAAACCCGAACCATCTTAGCTTGACATTTTCATTTTAATTTTAAATGTTTATTCAAAAAATTTTCAGAATCGCTTATTGAAGAATAAAATTTAAAGAAAATATTAATGACTTGGGGCACCTTAGATCGAGCATCTTTTTGGAGTCGAAAGTCAAAATTTGAACTTTAAAAATAAACTTTGTGATTTTATAAAACAGTTCTGTAAATTTTTGAGTTTACCGAATTAAATCCCTGTGATATTGTCGTATTTATCAATGTAAGCTGTTTGGAAAGATCAATTGAATTCTTTTCTAACTTTTCGTTAAATTGAAATTGTAATTTTCTTAGTTCCTCTTTTTCAAATTCATTTAGGTCACATTTATTTTTCGCGTTTTTTTTTTCTTCTGTTTTTTTTTCTACGACTTTATCAGTTCGAGAAGAAAACTCAGCGTGGATTTGAATCTAATAATGAATTTAATATTTTTTTTTATTTAAAATAAAGCTTTATTCTTTGTATTACCCCTGGATTTTTTTGATTTAGACAAGCTTCAAAAATTTGATTTAAAGAGCTTGAAGATGTCAACGCTTTTCCTTTAACTTTCTTTGTTTTTTTTTCAGAATTCTTAATAAATATTTCTAAATCAAAACTTTTTTTAAGCTAGACTTAAAAAAAAACCCACAGACGAAGCTTCTATTTGAGAATTAGAAAGGTGTTTTTTGAAATTGATATCTTTGCTAGTACTTATAATCATTTCGTATTTTACATCGCAACAATCATATTCTTTAATTTTCAGGGTGCAATTAAATGGGTCATTTTGTATCACAGTCCCTTAAAATCATTTGTATTGAATATTTTATAAGATACAACAAAAATATAAACTTTTATTCACCTTCTAATTCTAACAAAAGGTCATTTTTAAAAAAAATTTTGTCACCCATTATAAGATTTTTTAATTGATTTGATGGAACATTTAAAGTATTACGTGCTATGATTCTTTCGTCAACACATCTTCTCAATAAATCTGAATTAAATTTTTAAAATTATTTCTTTAATGGGTTCAAATAAAAGATTAATAAAACCTTTTGGATATTCCGAATCGAATTTACTAGTAAAATTTTCAAAGTGAATTTTGCAATTTTTCTCTAGTACTTCTACTATAAGACCTTGTCTCCATACCCCAGTGTTATCTAAGCATTGGATTTTAAGATTTGTTGAAAAATTCATATTAAATTAATTCAAATCTAAACTATTTAACGATATAAATTAATTCAATTAATAGTTTTAAAGACCTTATTATAAACAAAAAATACAAAATGGGATTATCTTTTATTTCAAAAGAACAATAGAATTTATTGTTCGTTTAATAATAATTTGTAAGTATTTTCTTTTTAATTAATTAATTGATAAATTTTAGGGAAAAGTTTTAGATTAATAACTAAAAATTTTATTATGAAAATTTAAATCTATTGGGTTATTTTATTTTTTTATTTAGAGTATACAATTAAAACAGTAATTTGCATTAAAAAACAAAAAACCTTAAAATTTTTTTTTAATCTAAATTAATAAATTATGTTAATTTTTAAGATATTGCCTAAGAGGCTTTGTCTTAAGCAAAAAATGCTTAAGACATTTTTCCGAAAAAGATGCTTAAGAGATTGCTTAAGAGGTTCTGTCTTAAGCAATGCTTAAGAGGCCTCTTAAGACGATATTTTTTTTGCTTAAAACTTGCTTAAGAGGGTCTTAAGACGTCTTAAGACGCCTCTTAAGCACGTCTTAAGACCCTCTTAAGATTTGCTTAAAAAGTTGTCAACTTATTTCAGAAATGTACTGTAACATTTTCAATTTATTTTTCTTTTTTTACTCGTAAGCTATAACGGCTAACGCTGAGGCTTTTAAATAAAATCATTTAAATAAATAACAACCCCTATAGATATATTTACCCAAGAGCCAAGCGAGAAAAATTGCTTCTATTCAAACAGTCTACTGTTTTTGTTCGAAAAGTGTTCTGTTTCTGTTGTTGTTTTCGTTAACTAATTTAAGCTTTATACTGTATTAAAATTCTTCAGTTTGTTAATTTTTTATGAAACAATGGCAAAAAACCTTCATGCAGCTGACATAACGTTTATTTTTTGTAAAAAAATTAAGATTGACACATAATAAATTATACAAAAATCTTTATTTAAATAAAAATTTATATTAAATTAGCTAAAAATTTATTGATTAAAAACGAATGTATTTAAATAAATTTTCATAAAAAATTTTTGCTTTTTTTTTTTATTTGAAAATTTTTTGATTTTCTAAATGACTAACGTTTTAAAGTGTTATCCTGATTTTAAGACACTTCTTCTTATAAAACTAAACGAACAACGATTCTTGAAAACACCACTTACAGATTTGACTCTAATAGCCGATCAAAAAACTTATAATGTACACAAATGTTTACTCATTGCAACAAGTGATTACTTTGATGCAATGCTTCGAAGTGGCATGCAAGAGACACGTACAGATCATATTGAACTTAAAGGCATATCAACTGAAGGCTTAGAACAAGTCATTAACTTTATATATACAGGTGAACTATGCCTAAATGAATCAAATATTGAACATGTCTTGAGAGCTATTTCTCATTTACAAATTAAAAATGCTCTTAATCTTTGCGAGGAGTATCTTTTCGAAAGAATAAATGAGTCTAATTGTATACATACTCTCAATTTAGTCGATTTATTCAGTCTCAAAGACATTAGGGAAAAAATTGATGAGTTTATTTTAAAAAATTTTTCTTTCCTTATTTTAAATGGAGAATTTAAGAAATTTAATTTAAATCAACTATGTCACTATATCAGTGACAATAGACTTAAATTATATCCTGAGATTAAAGTCTTTGAAATTTGTATCGAATGGATTAAAGAGTCAAAAAATGAATTAAATCCATCAGTGGTATACAACATTTTAAAACATGTCAGATTTAATAGCATGAAACCCGAAGACTTTATTTCAAAAGTATCCAAACATGAAATATTTAAAATAAACGAAGAGATCTACAACTTAATTATTGAGGCTTATGAATATTTTTCTTTACCAAGTCGTCAATATATTTGTACATCATCAAGATCTAAATTAAGAAATCAACCAGTCATGGTATGTGTCAATGAATCCATGTACATTTTAAATAAAAAAGAAGAATCGTGGCAATATTTATGTCAATCAAATCCTACTTCAAAAATTCTAGGTCAAAAATTTGCTGTGGTTAATAATTTTTTATACGCATGTGGAGGTTATAGTGAAAAAGATCGTGAAACTTGTAATAAATGCTATAGATTTGACCCTAGAAATGCTCAATGGAAATCAATTGCGTCAATGAATGAAAAAAGACAATTTTTTACTTTGGCTACATGGAATGATTGTATAATCGCTGTTGGTGGAGTTTATGGAAGTGTTGGAAATTTTTATGCAACATTTCCAAATAATTCAGCATATGAGTATTACTCAATCGAAAAAGATGAATGGATATCGGCAAATTATTCTAATTCTATACTACCTATACTTAAATGGCCAGGTGCTTGTGTTTTCTCGGAAAATGGTAAAAAAATTTTTATAGTTGGTGGTAAATTAACAGAGAAAAATTTATTATCTCAAGAATCTTTTTTGGTTGATTTAGAAAGTAATAGTGTAGAAAAATGTAATGCACCAATAACAAATCGATTTAATCCGAGTGTTTTTTACTCGAATAAAAAAATAATTTTATTCGCCGGTGAAGATGAAAAATTTCGCTTGGCTCCATGTATTGAACAATTTGATTTAGAAACAATGCAATGGAGTGAAATTGCAACAATACCAATATCTTTGAGTTATCAGTGTATTTCGTGTACAAGAGTTATTGACACGAAAATAGACTATTTAATTGAAGAGCATGATGGACCTCTTAGTGAATCATATGTTCTTTCATCAGCAAGTTTTGATATTGAAAATAGGAATTTTAATAAATCAATTCAATTGCCTATTCCGAGTACTCTAGCTTCAAAATGGTGTTTTTTAACATTTCCATTGGAATTTTTAGAAAATTATCACCTTATTATTAATCAAGAGCTCAAGCAATAGTTTCATTTATTTATTTATTTGTATATTTACTTTTATAATATTTATTTTTGATAATTTTTTCTAATAAAAAAATTCATATAATTTTTAAAAATTAAAAAATTTTCCATTTTCATAATGAACATGATGCTTTAATACGATGAATTTACCATATTAAATCTATATATTTCTTAATGAAATTTTTTTTAAAGTTAATTTTCAAAACAATTGTTTTTGAAATATAATTAAGATATAAGTTTATTGAGTTTAAACATAATAACACCATTTTAAAGAGAACAGAATACTTGTTAGATCAAACTAATTCAACATAAAGTCAGTTCTGGAATAAAGCTCGATTGGTAAAAAAATTTTTTTATCTGTTTTGTTGGATGTAGCAAAAATGTTACAAATTGTGACAATTTAAACTTTATAAAAAATTCATTCAGCAAAAAAATATCACTTAAAATTCTGAATTGAAATTAGTGAATAGAAAAATACTTTACAGCCCCTTAAAGCATGGTTAACTCTAAAATTCAATATATTTTCCGAATGTTTTTATCACAATAGACATGAGTTATTTAGGCTCAAAAACAGTCATATTTTACCTAACGTTTATGGTTTTGTGCACCTTACAATAAACTTCAATTCATTGACATTCAAATTACTATAACTTTTGAACAGGAAGTAATAAAATTAATCTGTAAATTGCCAAAGAATGTAACGATTTTGCTACACTTAAAAATATCCATCTGCAAAAACCTTTGTTTTCGGGTGTGGCAAAAAATTATATAAGAAGTTTTAAATCAAAGTTGACCATAACATCAATAGATTATTGTCTAATTCAACCGATTTTTTTTATAAAATTTGCATTTAAAAAAAAGATTCTAATTTCATTTTTGTTGATTAAAACACGGTTGAAGAACAAACTATATTAAGTCGAAAAATATTTGATAGATGACGTATAATAGCAAATGCTTTAAATAAAATTCCATCAGTAAGATTTAAGAAAATAAACCTGGCGCATTTCACTACATTTACTTTCTTTGATTGCTTTAAAAAATAAAAATATATTTTTAAGGGAAGCTTAGAAAAGTTGCGATAGTTAAAAAAAATAATTTTTTTTGTTTTAGTAAATCCTAAATATAGAAGCATGAAATTCAATCTGAAAAAAAAAATGTATGAAATTCAAAAAATGCACCAGATGAAAACGAATAAAAAAATTTTTAGATTGAGAAAAAAAGGAATCAATTCTAAATCAACGCTTTAAAATAAAGATTATTAGCTTTCACTTGATAACTCAAATTATTTTTTTTTCTCTAAAATAAAATTTTAAAATTATATATTTAAATTGAATTTTTAAATATATTCATAAGTTAAAAGCAATTGATTTCAAGATTTTCAGTCATCAGTAAAATTAGATTTTTTTTTCTAATTTTATTGAATCTTTCAAGGGACTTGATTTCAATTTTTTTTCTTCTTCTTTGAATCACGCAAATTTGTAAAATTTTTTCCTTTTTTAATTTTAAGTCAATTTTCGGACAAAAAATAAAATTAAGTGCTTTTCAATTTTGTGGATTAGTAAAGTGTTCAATTAGTTTTAATAATATCAAGGAAGAAAAGAAAAAGTTTCTTATAGGCCAATAATATTTTTTATTTAATTTTTTTAATAAAATTTTTTTATTAAGCCTTAGCGGAAGCGTTCCATTTTTATCTTTATGACTTTGAGAAATCATGCTTTTTCTCTATAATTTTTTTTAAGTATTAAAACAATATTTATTTATAAGCAAATGATATTTTCATATTTGGTTTAAGGAAACCAGATAATTTAGTTAAAAATTTTAGTTAGATAAAAAAGACTTGGTAAAAAAAACTAGAAATAAAGCTTAATTAAAGGGCCGTATTTCCGTGTTTAAGAATGCACTCTTTAAGATTTAAAGGCTTTAGAAAAATTAAAAAATGCAATGAAATCAAATTGGTATAGTGTTGATTGCGAGATACAAACCGACTTTTACTCTCGGGAGATGTAGTATTAAGTTAACTTAGTCTTAATACTATCGAAAAGGATACATTAGGCTGTTCGTGAACAATAATCGAATTCTTATTATTTATATTTTCAATTTTTTTATTACTGCATTTCTCGCGAATTGACGACGTACCCGTACCAAGAAAAAAGAATTTTTTTTTTGGTACGAGTAAGTTGATAAAATTTTTTAATAAAAAAATTCAAGAAAGTCTTATTTCTTAATTAATCTTATCAAGATTCTATAACATGTAATTCATGATAGTATACATTTATAGAGTAATCTAGATTAAAGTGAAAGGCTGGTGACTTAAATTAAAAAACAAATAATGATCTACAAAGCACTATTATTTTGAACATAGCTTTAATTAATTAAGACTTTAAAAAATCTTAAGCTTATAAAGGCTCTATTTTTAATACTGCACTTCTATTAAAATTGTGACGTAGCTGTACCTGTACTACGATTACTTTTGCTTGAGAACGGTCCTGCACAATTTTAATAGAAGTGCATTAAGAAATAGTGGTATTATTCTTGAAATTTACTAATCTCATAGCGTTAATAAAATGTTTTAACATTTTATTTAATCCTTCAGTTTAAACATATATAAAACCTTAATTAAACGTCATCTTTAATCCTAAAGGAACAGAACAGATGCTTTGAAAAAATTTGATTGAAAAACTTAAATTTCATAACATAAAATAATTAAAAGCGGTTATATGACAATAACTAATATTATTTGAGATTAAGGTCTTAATGTCACAATCGATATTTTCATAAATTTTGCTGAAAAACGGAAACAATTTTGTTTTAAAATAGAATTTTTTTGCTTCGCTATTCAGTGAAAAAAAAATAATTAAATTTTTATTTTTAGATTGTTATGAAATTTAAATTATGAGCCCTAAGGATATAATTAAATAAACTAACTAACCTTTATTTAAATCTATTAGAATTATATGAGCTAAAATCGATTTTTATTTAATTCTTAATCAAAAATTAAAAAATAAAGAATTTGAGTTTTTCACTAGGCGCTCTTTTTTTTTAATATTAATTAATCACTTTGAGAAATTTAAAAAAAAAAAAAATTTTTTTTTGATTTTTTTACCAAGTATTTTTGTAGTCTTTTCCAGACTCTAATTCACGTCAAAATTAATTAGAATCTCTAACTTTTTTGTGATAACCGATAAAATTTCATAAATAAATAATTGAAAACCTCTTGTTTAAAAAATTTTAATTTTAAGATTTTTATAAAAAAATGAATGAAAGTTATTGTCGAATTACAAATCAAAATCCATTACCATTGAATCAATTTATCGAAGAGACTCGATATTTATGCTTTTATTATTTGAGTTTTATATATCCAACATCGAACATAAGCGTATATGATTCAGATCTATTTGATAATGAAGCCGAGTCTATAAAATATATGGGTGAGACAATAAATAGAAAATGGAGAGCGTGTTCTGAGGCTGCAAAGAGTTGCTGTGAAAATGTTCTATCTAAACCAGTTAGTATGAATGGGTTATACTGTAAGCCAGTATGGGATGGATGGTCGTGTCATAAAGCGACCCCGGCAGGGGGTGTAAGCAGATTTCAATGTGCCGATCATACAACTACAGACTCTTGTCATTCAATTCTTGGTTATGGAAATTTTGAATGTACACAAGATGGTGATTGGTCCAAATTGAACGGGTCAGAATATGCAGATTATTCTAAGTGCTTGGAACCAACATTAAATTTTAAACATTTAATGATTGATGTAAATATCATATGTAATTTAATAAGTGTTTTATTTTTGATTAGTGGTTTGCTTGTTTTTTTATCTTATAGGTAAATATGCTTACATCTAAATATTTAACAAATATTACTCTCTCAATTTTTATTTATATTGAGTCGACTTGTTTATCGATAGCACGGCGAACATCTCATTTCATATCAGTTCCTGATCAAAAGTTATAGAAATTTTAGTGAATTGAAATTTACGAGCCCAAAAATTCTAAAAAATGTTTATCTAATTATTATGTAAAAATCAAATAAAATTTTATCTTTAAATTAGGGTGTAACTAAAACACGGAGCACCAATTTTTCGAAAAACACGGACCGGTCCAAGCAAGGCTTTAAACATTTCTATCAAATTCCGACCACCATTTTTCAAGCTTAAAATTTTACGAACTTTGACGCAATACTATTATCTAAGCGGTCGGATGCTTCCTTCGTCCTGCATCCTTATCCAAAAATTTGAAAAAAAATAAGAGTTTACAGACCCATACTTTCCGTGTTTTAGTTACACCCGTAAATTAAACATAAAGTTTATTATTCTTTACAAAGAATTTAGCATCTAATCTCAAATTTTTATTGACATATATTCAATAATAAAAAATCTTAAAATTCAATCAGTCCTAATCAAATAGAAGTGAATCGAAATCGGGCGATTTGAAGTTAGGAATCAATTCACCAATTCATGACTCAATTCAAAAACAAAGAAAAATAAAGTTTTATTAATTAAATTTTGGAAAATGTTTAGATATTGAAAATGGTTCT
>NTPY01000103.1:400043-417170 GCA_002922825.1 Brachionus calyciflorus | reverse complement strand
ATGAGAATTCAAATTTTTGTTTTTTTTGAACAAGTTTTTTTTTTGCTAAAAATTAAACAATTTTAATTAAAAATCGAAAATAAAAAAATGAGAAACGTCATTGGAAACAATTAATTTGATAGATTAATTCCGTTTGAACATTACTAGTAAGAAATATACTGCAGGTGGCTTGTTGATTATGAAACGGAAAACGGAAAGCAATAAAAGTTAAGAAAACAAATAAATTTTGTGTAGTCTCATAGGATTCAGAATTTCAATTTTTTTTAAAATTTTTTTTATAAAATCAATAAAATTTGAAAATAAAAATATTTTCAAATATTTATCTCATTTGAATATTTGTTTTGACATTTAAATTAGTATTGAAATCGATATTATTGTTAAACAAGTTTACGTCAAAAATTAACACAACCTCCACTTTTCTCGCCAAAACCTTTTAGCTTTTACTAAAAAAAAACTAATTTTTTAAAATATTAAATTGATTAGAATAATTATTGACTTGGTTATTTGAAATCCAATAATTTAGTATTAATTTCTTAATACAATTGGTGTAATAATTCAAAAACAAACCTTAAGCTTAAAGCTCAGTTTAATTTTTTTTTTGTTATAATTCCTGGAATAATTATTTTTTAATAAAATTTTCTTTTTTTTTTACCTTGTATGTATTTTTATATAAAATTGTTAAATCTAATAAAAATTGATATTGACTTTTATGTAGTTATTTTTTATTTGTTTGTTGGTTGTTTGGAATTCACAAAGCAATTTTTTAATTGTATCGAGAGAGATCAAATCTAATAAAAATTAAAAGATTTGGCGACTTTGATATTGACGCAAAATTACATTTATTCAATAGGATGTTTCTTATAACTTAAGAAAAAAAGGTCACGAAAATTTTTTTAATTTTATGATAAAAATAAATTTTTAATTTTGGTTGTTTTATTCAAATTAATTTCGCATAGTTTTACCTAGGAAGTTATAATGAGTCATTTTTTCAACCCTTTTTCATGATCGTTAAAATGGGAAATTGCGTAGTGTTTTTTCAGAAATTTCGTAATTATTACTACGCTTTTTTCAAACTTACATTAATGAATTTTTTTACCCAAAAGCAATAGGTGAAAGGTGCAATACAATTTACTTAATGGAAAAATACCACAAAAATTTCTGAAAATATTTTTTTGATTGCTTTCATTAGGTGAAATTAATTAGGAATAAGAGGAAATTGTGTACTTGATAAATTAGTGCACTTATGTAATTAAAATTATTATTTTTATAAAGAAAAAAACAAATCTTAAAAAATAAAAATGAAAAATTCTTGAACTACATTAGATTGAAACTTTAAAAACAACACCAAATACTCTCTTAAAAAAAAACAAGTAAATTACTTGAAAAAACTAATTCATTAGAGTACAGTAATTCTTTCTGAAATTATAATATGCAAAAGATATATGCCTCTGCCTGCTCTTCTTAAATTTCGTTGGGTTTTGATGCACGCCGGTTTGAGCAAAGAATTACGCTAAAAAAAACTGTGATTTAGTAGCATCAGAAAACATGATTTTTTAAATTTAAATTTGTAATGCTGTAAATTTATTTTGGGGTTTCTTCTATAAAAATGTTAAGCCCCCGAGGATCGAACCCACGACGCGTTTCGAGCTTCTTAGCTCTCATCAGGTGGACATACGATCCACTCAGCCACGGCTTCACATTAATCTAGACTACTTTTTTAAGTGTATACTATCATTCATTACAAATTATTTATTTAAATCATAATACATCCGAAAAAATGGAATCGGAAATTTGGAAAAATTTTTAAAATTCAAAAAGAATCTAGGAAAAATAATTTCCAACAAGATTATATTTTAAACCAAAATTTATATACAATATTTATTTTAATAACGACTCTTTTTATATTAAAAATTAAATTAAAAACAAGTAAGCACAAAGTGAAGCATTCACATTAGACAGTGTGTTTTCGAAAAAAATTTGTTTCCTTATCCGCCAGATAACACAAAAATAGGGGGAAATTGATAAAAAGTCGAAAAACTAATGAATTTAATTTAATTATTAAATTTTATTTAATACAATACAATTTTGTTTTCTTCAAAGGGTCGAGGAAGATTCGAGGAACAAAAGGCTTACCAATTAGTTTTAATTATTTACCAACAAAAATTGCTCTGCAAAGAATTTTGTAGTCTTTTTGGCGAAAGAATAAATATTGAACAATAAATTTGCTGTATACAAAGTTTGCAAAATTTTTTGTTAATTTTTTCCTTGTTAAATATCAGAAATCTGGCATTTGCAACTGTTGGCATCGTCTGCAAAAATTTGTGCAATTTTAATTGCGTATTTAAATTAGACTTAAATCTGTCCAGAATTAAGAGAGTTCTGAAATATTGCGATAAAAAAGTTCTGAAAATTTGCACAACATTAAAAAAAGACAAATTAAAATACGTAATTTAAAATGCACAATTTTATTTTGCAGACATTGCTTCACTATTTTTTGCTATACCAAAAGTCTTTTTTTCAGATTTTTGTTTGTTCATAAAAATTGAAAAAAAGAAAATTGACAAAAAAATTTAACCGTCAATAAGCATTTTTGTTCAAGTTTTTCCGAAATAATTCCTGCAATAAATTTTACTTGCGCGTTAATTATATAAAATTTTGTATGGTCAAAAGTCGGTTGAGAATCAAAAAGATGCACAAAAAATTATTTTCAATTTTACTTGAAGAATGTTTAAAAAGTTATTCAACGCTAATTTGAACAGAGCGGATGTAGAAGTCATGACAAACCAGACAGTGTCAGTTAATTAAAATCGCCAGTGACCAGAAACGCCAAGCAGGACCAAGAGACTCCAGAAAGAGTACGTAGAGAGCATTCAGAATCTTTGCAAAATTAAGTTTTATTACAATTCCTTTTTCAATTTTCAATTTGAATTCTTGCAAATGTACATTAAAAAATTGAAGATTGAATCAAAATTGAAAAAAATAATTTGAAATAAAAAAGATTTTTGGAAAGTAAATTTTTATAAAAATAGAAAAAGGAATAGTAATAAAAATTTATTTTGCCATAACCTGTGTATCGCATATATGATAAAAAAATGTGTCGTCCTCTTTTTGTACACGTATGAGACGCATAAGAAATAGAAATCTGGATTCGAATGTGGCAATTATTTATGCACTTTCTCAATTATTTTAATATCACCTTTGGAGACACCAGACATCAACATCATAATCTAAATGGGAATTTTTCATTTTAGAGAAAAAATTTTCAGAGAAAATGTTTAATAAGAATTTATTCAGGAGATAAAGTGATGTTTTTACAATTCTTAAGATTTACAAATATTTAATAAAATATTTTTAAAATTGACATTTTTAGACAAAAATCCAGCTACGAATTTATTAATTTATAAAAAACCTTTTTCTTTAAAAAAAATCTCTAAACTTCTCTAAAATATTTTTCTCAGAAACTATTTTTCTCAGATATAGTGGCTCCCTTTAAAACATACACCCCTAATTTTTTTAAAAACATACACTCGGGTGTATTTTACGTTTCTTACTAATTTTTTTTTCTAAAATGAACTTTTTTAACACAATTAGGGCCTGCTCTTTCATAATCTAAAGTCTCTTTTTTCCCAAGAAATATTCTTTCCATAGATTTTTACAAGGTTTACCTAACAAGTATAATACACCATATATACACTTTTAATTCATAACGATACACCCAAAAACACTTTTCAAATTCTGGTAGAGAATTTCAAACTGTACAAATACATCATATTTTCAGCTCCCATGGAATTTGGCATTTAGGAAAATTTCCAGTTTTTCCCGAATATTTCGGTGGTAATCTTACACTTTGGATATTTTTGGTAAAAAAATTTTTAAATATTAAAAAAATACGATTTTTTAGGTTTTCTGAGGTCAAATAACACGAATTTGAGGTCGGTTTTTTAAAAAAACTGCATACTGACAAGTTAAACTGAACATGTTAGTTTCTTAATAGTATTTAAGGCATTAAATTAATTTTTTAGATAAAATCAAAGTAAATTTTAAGAAAGTAAGCATATTTTACTCGATTAAAATATCATTTGTGAACTAAATTTTTTAAAATAAAGCAAATTTAATTCAAATATCGGTTAAAATTAAAAAGCATTAATTTTTAAAATCAATTCTCTCCTTTTTAACAAATGTAAAGTTTTTCATTAATTTTTTTGTAATACAGTATTTTGCGACTTGAAAAATCCAACTTATCTTTCCTTATGCATTTCTCCGATATTTAAAAGTTGAAAGTGTCGAAAAAGTCGTTAGTTCTAAGATTGATCAAATTTGATTTTTAAAGGGTAATCTTTTTATAGACGAAAACTTAAAACTAGATCTTTAAGTTTTGATTTATGGCTTAATGACTTCATTTTAAAAATATTTTGTTTAGCAATTCAAAAAAATAAGTAATTACTATACAAATTTAAACAACAATTTTACAACAAATCATGCTGAAAGTTTATGTTATTTCTAATACTTGAAAAAAAGCTAATAGATCTATCGAAATATAGCTACATGAGCCTTTTACACGAACTGAGACAGAACACTGTTCAAACAGAAACACAATAATCTAATTTAAAAATTCATGAACACGTGTCGTGTAAATTTTTCAAAGTTTACTTTTGTTTACACTAAATTCGAAAAATAAAAAAAAAATTTTTTTTGAAAATAATTAATTAATTAAACGTCTGAAAATTAAAATGATTGAGAATTTTCGATATTATCCAAATAATTGTTTTAAAAAAAAGTTCAACAGTCTAGGCTTGAAATCAGAGTACCAAAAGAATGAGGAGTTGGCAAAATGGTTTAAAAGCGTATGTAGTCTAGCTATTATTCCGATTGAGTATGTGTATGATTTTTATTTTGAAAAACTTTGTGCAACTCAGCCATCTGTAAATAACTTAGACAAATTTAAAAATTGAAGAGGTTGATGCCAGTCTTAAGTATTTTAGAGCTGCTAAAAATGAGAAACCTCCCACAAGAAATAAGTTGTACGTGATTAATGATGCTATTTTATTGAATCAAAAACAAATGCTTCTGAGCTCGATTCAGTTAAGGTCCATGACTCACATCCATATAAGAGAACAGGTATACATGCCGCGTTAAAATTCTCATTCTAATTTTAAGATCTATTTTAGAAGAGGTAAGGATATGTATGTTAGGCCGATTCTCATCTCGATATCTTTCTCACTAGATCTAATGTAAGAACCTATGTACTTGAAGTCATCAACCGTAGAGATTTGATGACCATCATGAACGAGAGGTAATTTTCTTTCAATTTGGGTTGATGAACTTTTTAATTTTCTAGTACTTTCCTGCTGTTTTCGTTTATGTGTCAGATAGCCAAATCCAAGTTCTGCTTTTTTCGTTACATAGTCTACGAGGCCCACTTTTTTTAAAATAAACTATAAAATATTTTGATTTTTTTAAAAATAATTTTGAGAGTTTAGAAATCTTTTCAAAAGAGTCAGATAATTTTTAAAATTGTAAAAAGCTTTTAAAATTTATTAAAAAGTCAGAAAAATTTTTTAAACATCCGAATACAATATTCGTTATTTGTCTAAATTAAAAATAAATTATTCTTATTGAGTTTTAAATTCAGAGAATATAGGTTGAAAGAATTAACTTTCAATCGATATTTCTCCCAGAAGAGAAAAAATCAATAATAATAAAAAATATTTAAACCATCTCGTTCAGTTTTTATAACTAGCTCACATTTGATCGCTGTATTAAGAAGTCTAAATAATTCATAAAGTATGAGTTCTTTGAGAAAATCTTAAAACTTATTTCTTTGAAATTTTTGAAATAAACGCCCTAAGGGCTAAGTTTACAACATTTACCTGATTTATAAGTTTAAAACAAAAAATAATTTGATGTCTTAAAAAGTGTCTTAAATTAAAAATAAATATTCATCTGGACAATACAAAATTATCTCAACTAAAAAAAAAATATAACAAAATCTTGACAAAAAAAAACGTCACATAAAAATAAATCGTTTCCATGACAACAAACATTTTTTAGATAAAATGTGAAAAAAAATAATAATCGGGTCTAGGTTAACAAAATTTTTCATTCGAAACTTATATTTTCAATTTTTTCACTTAGTTAATTAAAAGAAGAAAAAAAATTAGTAAAAAGTATAAATGGATAGAACTGCTCCAAAGTGTCAATTAAGACTCGAATGGGTTTATGGATACAGGGGTCATCAAGTTAGATCTAATTTATTCTATAATAAAAATAACGAAATTATTTATTTTGTTGCGGGTGTGGGTATTGTTCAAAATCATTCAGAGCACAAACAACGTTTTTTCTTAGGCCATGACGACGATATAATAAGTTTAACACTTCATCCGGATAAGACTCAAGTCGCTACAGGACAAGTCGGTAAATCACCACAAATACTTGTATGGGACTCTAACACATTACAAACGACTTCAATTCTAAAAGGAGGTCATACAGATGGTATAGGTATTTTAGCTTTTGATAAAACAGGTCAGAAATTAGCGTCTTGTGGCATAGATCAAGATTCGACTATAATTGTATGGGATTGGAAGAAAGGCAAAATTTTAGCCAAATCAACAGGTCATCAAGAACGCGTATTTGACTTACAATTCAATCCTTATGTTGAAAATTCTCTAATATCATGTGGTGTTAAACAAATATCTTTTTGGAATTTAATTGGTAATACTTTACAAAAGAAAAAGGGCCTATTTGGCAAAACAAAAGATATTCAAACAATGTTTACTTTTGCTGTTGGTGAACAAGTTCAAGATGGTAAAGATACAAAGCTTATTTGTTATACAGGAACTATAAATGGACAGATATATGTGTGGAAGGGTAATCAATTAGAAGAAATAATACCTGATGCACATAGTGGTAGTGTTTATTCAATAACTAAAACAGAAGATGGATATTTAAGTAGTGGTAAAGATGGTGCGGTGAGAAAATGGGATTCGAAATTTTCTCCATTGGAAACAATAGATTTAAAATATCTTATTACTAATAAAGAGACTCCTGAATTTTATTGTTGTGATGACGAGTTAATTGTTCGAAGTTTGTATAATAAAGAAAATATATTGCTTGTAGGTACTCAATCGAGTGAAATATTCGAATTGAATTTAGCAGATTTTAATGTTGAGTGTGTAGTTAAAGGTCATGCTGAGGGTGAATTATGGTCCTTAGCAGTCTCACCTATTAATTCGAATATATTTGCCACGGCTAGTGATGATCAAACTGTTCGAATTTGGGACTCTAAAACTAATAAAATATTAAAAATTGCTGAATTGGAAAAGAAAATAAGATCATGTGATTTTAATAATGATCAAACTCATTTAGCTTGTGGTCTTTCAGATGGCACTCTAGTCGTACTAAATATTGAGTAAGTCTTTTTTCTTTTTAATTTGATATAAGCTAAGAACAAAAAGTTATTTTTTAGCAAATTTAACTTTAATGAATCATGAAGTTTAATTACTATAAATATCGATATTTTACCAAAAAATTACGTTTTTTAGACTATCCTTAAAATATCGTTTTTCTCGTTTATTTTTAAATTTTTTGATCGGCGAAAATCGCTCTGCAAAACACTTAAAAGTATTTTTCGCAAAAAAAAAATTGGTTAGAATTGAAACAAAATTTGCTGCAACTTCTTATGAAGTCTGCAAACTATTTTACAATTTATTTTGCTGCAAAAACTACTTTTATGTGCTTTGTGGAGCTGTTTTCCTGATCAAAAAAATAAGAAGAAATTTGACAAAAAATTTTAATATGCGTTTATTTACCATAATTTACGTACTGCACTTCTATTAAAATTGTGTCGTAAAACTTTGAAAAAAAAAATGTTTGAAAACTTGGAAAATTAATTTTAGAAAATTATTTTTAAAAAAATTCAGATTTATCTAAAATTCTGTATCAAAAAATAAAATTTTAATTTTCTAATATAAAATTTTGAAAAAATATTTTCTTTCAGAAAAATAATCTCTTTTCGAAAAATAATTCGTTTTCAGCATCCTATCAATAAAAATAATTTTTTTTCAAAATTTTCATGAAAATTTTTATTGATTTGATCCAGAATTTTAGATACCTCGAATTTTTTTAAAGTCATTTTCTACAATAAATTTTCCAAGTATTCTAACATTTTTTTTTTTAAAATTATAATCAAAAATAAGAATAAATTTTCAAAAATTTATGGTACGGTATTACAGTACGCTACGATACGGTACGGTACGGTTCGACACAATTTTAATAAAATATCTTAGCAGCACTATTTCAATACCGACCCCTACGTTCGTAATATGAATGATCGTCGACGCCGGTTTTAACTACCATGCCTAAGTACAAATCAAAAAGTTTTAAAATTTTTTCAATCATATTTTTCAATGGTCTTTTATTTGAAATACATATTTTGAAATTTTAAGAGATATGAAAGTGATTTATAATCAAAAAATTCGCAATGAAGTATTGCATGAAATGAAATATTCACCATGTGGTAAATATCTAGCTGTAGGTTCAAACGAAAATTATGTAGATGTTTTTCAAACACCAAAATACAAACGCTTAAATACATGCTCGGGAAATTCAAGTTTTATAACACATCTAGATTGGTCAAAAGATAGTAAATATATTCAAACAAATAGTGGCGATGGTTTTCGTTTAATATACGAACTACCCGGATGTAAACAATTCACTAAATCACCTGAGATTAAAAATATAAAATGGCAAACATTTACTGGTGTTATAGGCGATGAAGTCGCCGGTATTTGGGAAAAATACACAAATAAAACAGATGTAAATGCATCGGATGCTAATTTCGATGAAAATTGTATCGTCACTGGCGATGACTTTGGTCTAGTCAAACTATTTCGTTTTCCTTGTTTAAAAAAAGGATCAAAATTTAGAAAATATGTTGGTCATTCAAGTCACGTGACAAATGTACGATTTACTAAAGATAAAACAAGAGTTATTTCAATAGGCGGTGCCGATCACGCCATATTTCAATGGAGATTTTTGCCTGAAGAATTAGCCGAAACTAAAATGTCTGAAAAATTATCTGACGTCAAAGCTTCAATAATTCAAGAGGACATTCCAAACGAATATCAAGCCTATATGGACTCAAATAGTGAAGACTCAGACTCAGAACTCTCTGGCAATGAAGTAGACTCCGATATCGAAAAAGAAAAAGAGATATCATATGAAAGAACTGTTTATAAGGAAGATTTAAATGTCCTAAAGCCAAAAATAAAAGAAGAAATACGTAAAACAGAGTCAAAATCGACTGTTAAACGTCAACAACGACCAGATGTAAGCTTAAATTTAGAATTTGTATTTGGCTATAGAGGCTATGATTGTCGTGATAATGTTTTTTTTATACACGAATCGGGCGAAATTGTGTATCATGTAGCAGCTTTGGGTATAGTGTACAATAAAGAGACTCAAGTACAAAAATTTTATGATCAACACACAGATGACATTTTGTGTTTGTCATTACATCCGTTGAAAAATTTTGTCGCTACTGGTCAAATAGGACGAGACCCGCCCATACATGTTTGGGATATATCTACAATGAGAACTTTGTCTATTTTGAAAGGAGAGCATTATAGAGGTATTAGTTCAATTAATTTCTCTTCAGATGGTAAAAAATTGGCATCAGTTGGTCTAGATGACAATCATTCGATTTGTGTTTGGGATTGGGTTAAAGGTGAAAAGCTAGCAACTACTAGAGGTCATAAAGACAAAATTTTTTGTATTAAATGGAATCCACATAGTGTTGATAAACTTGTTACAGTCGGTGTTAAACACATTAAATTTTGGAATCAAGTAAGCAAAAATTTTTAGTTACAACGAAAATAGATTAAATTTTTTAGAAAAAAATCGGAACATCACTAACAGTTCTGGATGTATTTTAAGAATAGTAAAAATTGACTGATGTTATGACCGAGACTTGGTAACCGTAAGGTTCGGAAATAAATAAAAGATAAATTAATGTTTATAAATATTTATTAGTACTTCTCATTTAACGTAATTTTATTAGTAAAATAATAATGAATTACGTTACGTCGTAGAGCGTCATAGGTATTATGACAATTTTACTGGCAAACTAAATAACCTAATTGTATTTCTTGATATACAGAGTTTATTTGAATGATCAATTTTTCTGGATATTTTTATATTCTAATTTAATTTGATTATCTTTTAAAAAAAAATTGAAATAATTATTGATATGAAAAAATAAACTTAAATAAATTTTAAAGGTTGGTGGTGGCTTCACTTCAAATCGAGGTATTTTTGGTAATTTGTCCCCAGTTGAGAACATGATGTGTATTTCATTTGGTAAAACACCAGACATATGTTATACAGGCTCTGGAACCGGTTCAATATTTATGTGGAAAGAGAACAAGCTTTTAAAAATAATAAAAGCTCATGAGGGACCATTATTCGCAATATATGCCCATGAGCAATCAGAGGCGTACGTAACAGGTGGCAAAGATGGCTCAATTATACTCTGGAATAGTCAATTTAGTCAAATACATAAATACAATTTAAACAAATCATCATTATCAAAAAAATCAAATGGAGTTCTTTTATTCGACAATCCATCAATACGAGCTATAAGTTTAGCCTCTAAAAAAATTTTAATTGGTACCAAAAATGGTGAAATTATCGACATAGATAAAGATGGAGTTATTAGTATAGTAGTACAGGGTCATGGCGAAGGCGAATTATGGGGTTTAAGTCCTCATCCAGAGAGACTAGAATGTTGTACTATAAGTGATGATAAGACTTTAAGAATATGGAGTTTAGAGCCTAAAAAATACTACATGCTCCGTGGTAAAGTCTTCGATCGTCCAGGCAGGTCTTGTCAATATTCACCTAATGGTAAATTAATAGCTATTGGCTTCAAAGATGGTCAAGTATGTGTTCTCAAATCGGATACTCTAGAAATAATCGAAAAAGTTAATCATAGAAATCAAGAGATATCCGATTTAAAATTTTCACCAGTCACTGGTAGATACCTAGCAATTGGATCGCATGATAACTTTATCGATATTTATAATGTCGATACAAAAAAGCGTGTGGGTATATGTAAGGGTGCATCGAGTTATATTACACACGTAGAATGGGATGTTGAGGGTAAATTATTAATGAGTAATTCTGGTGCTAAAGAAATTTTATATTTTGAAGCACCGAGAGGAGCTAGATTAAATATTAGACAAGATGATGTCGACAAAATACAATGGAGTACATTTACCAGTGTCTTAGGGCCTAAATGTGAGGGTATATGGCCGCCTTATACAGATGTAACTGATGTTAATACAACATGTCTAACTAGAGATTGTAAGATTTTAGCGACTGGTGATGATTTTGGTTTAGTTAAATTATTTGAATTTCCATGTTATGGAAAATTTGCTAAATTTAAAAAATATAATGGACATAGTTCACATGTGACTAATGTACGATGGGCTGTTAATGACTCTAAGTTATTGTCTGTTGGTGGTAATGACACGTCATTAATGATATGGAATAATCAGGCTTATGGTAGTGATACTAGTGAAGTTAATGAGACTAGACCACTTTCTAGTTCGACTAAATCCGTACATACTGAAATGGTTATGCGTAATTCGAGAAAAGGCGAATCGGATGATTCAGAAACTGACGATGAAGATGATGGATATGATAGTGATGTTAAGCGTGAACATGACATTGATTATAATAAAAGTATTTTTATGCAAGAAATTAAACGTCCTAGTCCAGAGACAGTCATGAAAATGTACAAGCAAGTTAATACTTCAGATAAAAAGTAAAATTTAAAAATTTATTTTTTTTTTATAAATTGATCTTAAATTTTTTTTTTTCTTATAGTGAATCAGCCAAACCATCAAGAATGGTAAAGACTAAATTTAAGTGAGTTTTAAATTTTCTTTTGTTTTTGATTAACAAAATTGAAATAATTTTTTTTTTCAAGGCGAACTAAAATCAATAAGTTCAAGAATTCAGATTTGGATCCAATGACTTTAGTTCACATAATGTCAAAGTATGAATTTATTAATGTTTTTCTTTTTGGTTGAAATCAATAATTAAAATTTATGTTTTTAATTGAAGAATGGCAGCTATTGGTGATTCAGAACAAGCTCTAGATGAAAGTACAGGTTTGGAATTTAATGTAAAAAAAGAGATAAATGGTCTCAAGTTAAGTCATATACATGGCTATAGAGGTTTTGATTGTCGTGATAATTTATTTTATATTAATGATGGTACTTGTATAGTTTACCATGCTGCTGCTGCTGGTATTGTTTATGATATAGCTAAAAGTAATTTTTAATCTTTTTTAACTTGACTTAATTAAGTTAAAATTTTGTTTGTTTTTGATCCACTTTATTTTGAATGGATATTTTAATTTCCACTTATAAAATTTCAGACTAAAAAATTTCTATTCGAAAGATCTTATTCAAAAACATTATCAATCTAAAAAGCTATAGCGGTTTATATTTTTGTAAAATATATTTTTGTAACAGAAATTCACACAACCGGTTATTATTTAATTTAATACCGAGGTATTTATATGTTGAAACTATTTATATTTTACTTGCATCTAAGATAAGAGTTCTAGTTGGTGTAGCTAAATTATTTTTACCATGATTAAATATCGCTTTGCGGTTCTTCGCGTTTTACCACATTTTTTGTTATCTATGCACCTACGATCGACTACTTTTATTATTTCCTGGGGAATTAAAAAAAGTATTTTTATCAAAATTTAAATTGAGAAATAAACTAAATTAATTTATAATTTGGAACATTTCTAATGCTCTACAGAAGTACATTTAATATAAACTAATTTATGGCAAGTTTTCAAAAAAACGGAGCCTTAAAGAGTCAAAAAAAATTTCAAGAAAATTTTTTTCTAAATATTCTAAAAATAGCAGTTAAAATTTTTCTTTTTTTTTGACTCGCTCGAATGCCTCTTCTTTATGAAAACTTGCCTTGTATTTTTAGAAATATTTCCTTACTTCGGAAAATCTAAGAGAAGTAAGAAAAAATTAAGGTAAAAGAAATGAGTAAAATTTGACCAAATAGGTTTTAATTTATCAAAAAAATTTTTTGTTCTAAAAATTAAAATATTTAAGATGAACAATCATTTTATTTGCAACACACTGATGATATTATAAGCTTAGCGGTCAATGAAAATCCGAAATTTAAGAATATAGTTGCAACAGGTCAAATAGGTAAAAGTCCAACAATTCACATTTGGAATGCTCTGACTAAAGAAACTCAAAGTATTTTATCGGGTTCAACAAACAGTCAAGGAATATGTTCTTTGGATTTTTCAAGTAATGGAAAGCTTTTAGTTAGCGTTGCACTAGATGATAATTATACAATTAGTGTTTGGAGATGGAAAGAGGGTTCTTTGGTTGCATCAGCATCTGGTGATGTAAGACCTAATAGAATATTTAGAGCCATGTTTCGACCTGATTCAAGTACAGTTTTTGTTTCAGTCGGATTTAAACATGTTAAATTTTGGTCACTCGCTGGCTCTGAATTAATTAAGCGTAAAGGTGTTTTGACCGATTGGAATTCAACTGGCAAAAAACTCAAAAAAATGCCAACTATGTTATCAATCGGTTTTGGACTAGAGAATTTAAGTTATACGGGTAGTATGGGTGGTGATGTATTCATATGGAAAGACAATGTTTTAATACGCACTATTTTAAGAGCTCATCAAGGTCCAATATTTAGCATGTATACTAGTCTTTTTGATGGGTGTATAGTAAGTGGCGCAAAAGAAAAATCTTCTCCTGTTAAAATATGGGATAAAGATATGAAAAAATGTTTAAAAGAATTAAGTCTAGGATCGAATTCAAATAGTACAACTGTTGTTAAATCAGTTTGTAGAATCAAAAATAAAATAATAGTTGGTACTAAATCAAATGACATCTTTGAAATTCAAGAAAAGACATCTAATATTCAAAGTATTGTTATTGGACATTCCGAAGGAGAGCTGTGGGGTCTAGCTACTCATCCGAATAAATCTATTTTTGTCACTGGAAGCTACGATAGTGAGACTTTAATTCATTGAAAAAAAAAATTTACTTTTTTTATTTTTTATTTTGTTTTTAGCAAATATTAAATTATGGGATATTAAAACTAGAGTAAGTCACTTATTACTTTACCATTCGTAAATTAAATTAAATTAAATTTTTTTTTAAAGAAAATAATAAGACTATTTAAAACTGAATATAAAATTCGATGTATTGATTTTAGTCCAAATGGTGAAATGTTAGGTGTTGGCACGAGTGATGGAGAAGTCATTTTGTATAAATTGTCTAAAAGTTATGACAAATTGGAAAAATTGGATTTTAATCGTCAGCGAAAGAGTTGCATTCGAGACATAAAGTATGAAAATATTAAAAAATAAAAATTTGTGAAATTTTTTTTTATGTTTTTTTTATTTTAGATTTAGTCCTATAAAGTCATATTTAGCTGCCGGATCAGAAGATTCTACTATTGATTTTTATGAAATAAATTCAGATGGTAAAATAAATCGTATATCTTATTGTACTCAAGTGCCAGGGCCTATTTTACAAATGGACTGGTCAACTGATGCTCAACATATTCGAGTTGGTACTGATAATTATAAAACGATAGTTTATGAAGTGCCTAGTGGTAATCAAGAATTGGACGATGAGATTCATGACAAAGTCGAATGGAATCAATGGACGAGTATATTCGGCGCTGAAGTAATTGGTATATGGCCTACAAATGCAGCGGAAAATTTTATTAATTGTGCCCATTTGGCTACTCATTCAATGAAATTAGCCACTGGGGATGACGATGGAGAAGTCAAATTATACAAATTTCCTTGTCTTGAGAAAGACGTAATGAAATTTTAGATTAATTTTTTTTTTTAATTTAATTTTTTTATTTAATTTAGGATTCATATCAAAGTTATTATGGTCATTCATCGAATGTAGCAAATGTTAAATTTTTAGCTGATAATTCACATTTAATAAGTATTGGTGGTGATGATTTATGTGTTTTTGTATGGGAGTGCGAATAAATTAAAAAAAAAATATATTTTTTTTGTTGAAATTTTTTATTTGTTTTTTATTTTAAAATTTTTTAATAAAATTTCTTAGATTTTTTGAAAAGTTTAATTTTCATCTTCAGTACTCTTGCTCAACATTCCTTGTGAAGTAACTAATAATCTAGCTAGATCAATCATTTGTCTTATCTCTGACGCGTCCATGTTTTTCAAATCATCCAAAACAACTACAATATCACGTTGAAGCTTTTCGTTATTGACTAATTTTCTCACTAATGTTTGTGCTATTTTGATAGCACCTAGTTGTTTAGTTGAAGCTGCTTGAGTTTGATAGACTACGGCTATAATTGATAAGACTAAAAAAGCAATAAATAATTTCTTCATTTTTAAGTTTTCAATATTTTTTCTAATTTTTGAAACTAATTTTCACTTAGTTTTATATCAATTTCAAAAAAAAAAGTCATTTTAGCATTTAGTTAGTTTTGAATTAAATTTTAAGTTCTTGATGACAATAAAAAATCGAATCAAAATGACCGAGTTATATAATAAAATTGAATTGTTGTAAATTTAAAATCATGAATTAGTTAGGAAAAAGCTATTAAATAATATAAATATGAAAAAAGCCTTTTTTTCGTTTTAGCTTTAAGTGGATATGTAGTGAAATGGCAACAAAATAAATCTTCACTAATCGACAATTTTATTTGGCGATGTTTAGCTTGATAATAAAAAAACAAAATAAGATTATACGATGGACTCACAGCACTTTATTAAATCTGATTGTGAAAAAGATCTTGATATTTTTATTTAGAGTGGTCTAAAATGGAACATGCAAATTGAATATGCTACATCTAAAGCTAATAGCGTTTTAGGGTACATCACAAAATCGTTTAAATATGCATAATCTGAGGTAATAAAATCACTTTATACGTCACTTGTACGCTATCTAGAAAAAGATACTATGAAATATGAAAAGGTTCATAACAGAGCAACTAAATTATTACATGAGCGTTTATCAAGAATAAATTTGACCAATTCAAAGAAAAGAAGGCTAATAGACAAAATATTGACAAAATTACGTAAAATGTCGCAAAAAAGAGAAGAAATTTTATTAGAAAATTGTTCTTTTCTTAATAATATCCCGATAAAAAAAATATGAGGAAAAAAAATAATAGCTTTTAAATCTAAAAATATCAAAATATAACCTTTTCTTGCAAGAAATTTTAAGTGATTTAAAAAAAAATCGCAAACAAAAATAAAGAATATATAAGAATTATAAAAATAATTAAAATTTCTTATAAAACTCACTTTTTTTTATTTATTTTTTTCTTTTTATGTGCCAATGTAACTTAAATTAATCAATATATATTAATAATAATAAGAAGAATAATAAATAACTGGAATATCCCGTTAAAAAAAGGGAAAAAAAAAGCTTTTAAAACTAAAAATATCAAAAAATAAGCAAATTCTTTTTTTCTAATAAATTTCAAAATCTAAACCTTGTGTTGATTTTTCAATGAAGTGATAAATAGCAGTAAAATATTTAGTGCAAAATTTAAATAAAAAAGTTTTTAGTTTTATTTTTATTATTTCTGAAAGAAAAAATGAGGTACACCAAATTTTCCTTCACTACGGAACAATTTTCTGTTTTGAAAAAGTACTTTTAAGAGATTTTTGAGTGATTTTGTTGATAAATAAAAAATAAGAAAAAGTAAATTGATAAAAAAAGTTAAATGGTTCTAAAATCGATGTATAAACCATCTAATCTATTCTTCAGCTTTCTACAGAATTTAAACTATAGAAAAACGCAACTTTTTACACTAAGTATACTTAACCATGTCAAAATCTCATTTGAGATTCTAACGACCATATTCTCATGAGATCTCAGTCCTCATTACAATACATTTACATGTAATTCTATTTGAGATCTCATGAGATTATGGAAACCAATTATTTCTCATGAGAGTTTCTTACAGGGGTATACTTGGCAAGTTTTTTTTTTAATTAGATTATTTTGATGCTTGATTTCATTCAAAAAAGGCCAAGGAATGGAAGTGATGTTCTGA
>NTPY01000103.1:374576-391501 GCA_002922825.1 Brachionus calyciflorus | reverse complement strand
GGGGGGGTGGAAATATCTCAAAAGTCACGCAGATCTCACACAGAGCGCCTTTATGTTATAAATTATTTGAAAAAAGTTTTCAAACAGAGTTCAGCTGGAATTTTTTGCTCTGGTTGACTATAGATGTATTATTCAACATCTTTAGTTTTTGTATCAAAAGAGTAATACTTCAATTATATTAATTAAAAGTTTTGATCAATTATAAAAATTTTGACAAGCATTCTTTTCCTTTTAAATATTGTTAGATTTGAAATAGAAATTTTTCTTTTAGATAATTTTCTTTATCTTTTTTTTTTTAATTTGAGGTAAAAATGTTTTGTTGAAGACAATGTATAATTTTATTTCAGTTAAATTATGGATTCGAAAGAAAATAAACAAACTTTTTTTTTGTTTTACAGTACAATCCGAAACAAAGTTAACGAAAACATAAACAATGTTTAAACAGAGCATACACAAAACCGACACAGAACCGAAACAAAAACAACACAGAACAGAAACAAAATCGACACAAAACCAACACAAAACCATTTTAAACTGTTCTGTTTCGGCTTGGTTTTGTTTTGTGTATGTTCTGTATAAACAGTGTTTAAACAGGTCGTTAACTTTGTTTTGGACTGTACTGTAATTAAAAATTAAAATAGAATTAAATTTAAAGAATTTTTTACTGACTGATGTTGGGATAAAACAAAAAAAAAACAAAATTTTCAATATTGAACAAGAAAAAAACTTAAAAAAAATACGGAACTGTTTAGTATCAATTAAACTGGACTTGGATTTATTACCAGTGTCAAACATAAACTCATTAATGACGATAATAACATAGCTTTTCAAAAAAGCTCTAAATTAAAAAATTTTAAAGTAAATTTAAAAAATAAAACTATTGTCTTGGTAACTTAGGTTGTCGAGATCATAATTAAACTAATACCATACTTATGTTATGGCTATCTAGTTCTATAAGATAAATTGTTTTCTCAAAACACTATAGACAAAAATACGATTGCTCTCGTGATAAGAAAACAAACTAATCTGGATCTATTAAAATTTAACCGTCTGATATAATATTTTAGAATAATTTTGAACCAAAGGCTCAGTACTTAGGTCTTTAGCTTTTTTTATAAAATTGAAAATGCACTTTTATAATGTATGCATAATTGTAAAGAGTGGTTAATTTTAATATTTGGAAAAGTTAATTTCAAATGGGAAGAACTTTTCTTTTTTTTTTAGTATATTTAGAGCTAAATCTAATAATTTTTTGTAAGTTTTTTTTTTGTACAGTACAAAGCTGAAATAAAATATCAAAAACACAACACTGTTCGAACATTTTATGTATTACTCTTTCACTCTATCCTTATATTCTCTTTTTTTAAATTGGAAACCATTAGAATAAATGACTCTTTATTTAAAAGAAGAATTTTTCTAACATTTTATTTGATTTTATTTTTCTCTAATGGTTCGACTATTAGTTGTTTTGGTATGCATTTTTAAAATATGGCAAGATTTTTTTTTCTATTTTAATTTTTTCTAAAAAATTGCGTGATAACATTTCAAAATTTAACATGAAAATGAATTGTAAAAAAATTAAATTACGCAATTAAAAAATTTTGAAAATGTAAAATAGAAAAAAATATTTAGTCATTTTTAGTTAAAAATTTAGTTTTTTTGAAACTTTAGTAGCATTTATTTTGGTTATCATGAAACAAATTGTTCAAAATCAAAACCAATTTTTATAAAGCATGGTTAACTCTATAATTCAAAATTTTTTCGGAATAAATCCGAAAATAGCAGCCAAATCTTAACTAAGATTTATGATACGTATATTTAGAATAATTTTAAGAACATAGAAATAATTTAGTTAAGTTTATTAAATATGCAACAAACTAGTAACATTAAATTACTAGTATAGAAGGTCTCTTAACCATAAGAGTTGTCAGTCTTATGAGCACATAAGCAACCGCTAGCAAGTTTTATTGTAGAAAAAGTTTCAATAGTCTCTTGTGAGTCAGTTTCATCTATTTTTTTATTAATCAAATAGATGAAACTGACTCACAAGAGTAATAAAGTGTAAACTTATATCTGTAACGAAAACTAATTAGAGATCTAAGGATAAAACGAAATAATTAAATATTTGTCTGGGTCTCAGTTTTCTTTTTTTTTTTTAATTAAGTGATTGATCTAAGATTAAAATTTATTTAATCCAAAAAATTTTATTAATTAAAATTAGGTGATCCCACTTAAAATTTAGGAATAAATTAATCTAAACAGTAAAATCATTATGTCGAACATATTCGGGTGTTTCTAAATAAGACGGCTCAACCAAATGAAAATAATACTTTATATTATACCAAAAGCCTTTTGAAAATATATTTCTACTCTTTCCATTCGAATCTTTTAAATAATCATATTTATCAGTTTTAGCTGCTTCATTACCAGTATAATTCGTAATAGCTGATGATGCCTTAAAAAATAATAAAATTTATCAATTTTTTAAAATTATCCTAAAAACTTTTTAATAAATAACTTACTGCTGAAATTGTCAAAATCATTACCATTAAACCAAATAAAATAACTATAAAACACGCTGGATAATATATATACTGATCCCATGATTTTGAGAAACAAATATAAATAAGCCTTGCTGATACTATTTGTAAAGTTGCAGTTGATAAAACAAATAAGAAAAAATGTGGTCTATTTTTATAACCAATACATGTTTGAACGTATGGACAATGATGATCATACGCTAGAACACATCGATTACAAGCTCGACAATGTGAAGTACGATAAGGTTTTATAGTTTTGCATGTATGACAAAGTCTAGCTAAGTTTCTACTCCATTCATGTGGATCAATTTGTTGAGATCTTGCTAGTAAATGTTTTAGATAAGAGTGATATTCAATTGTATTTTGTTTGAGGTAGCCAGGTTCGGTCAAATGAACCGAATAGTAAAAAAACCACATTAACAAAGTGTTTAAGATAAAAATTAAATTTAAAAATGTGTGCTCGGACCAAGTCTCGGGTAATACACGTGATACATAAACTGGATATTCGTAAAACCAATAGAGAAAATGAATACTTAAAAATACAAATTTGGAATTGCCTACTGGTCCGAATAAAAATGTTTTTATATTTGTTTGTAAATTTTGATTCTTTTTTTTCTTTTCGTGTCTTTCGAGATAATCGACTAGGTCCGAGTAACTACGCGTACGAGCTAGTTCAATAGCTCGACGGCCATTTTTATCTCGAATTTGACTATCGATACAATCTTGTTCTATTAGTTGTTGGACTATGTTTAAATTACCACTCAAGCACGCTAAGTGTAAAACTGTTTGGCCGAATTTATCGATTAACTTAGGGTTTATGCCGAATAGAATTAATAATCTTGTTACGTCTGGATGAGCTTTAAATATTTAAAAATTAAATTTATAAATCAATTTTTCATTTTTTTATTGAGATTGCGTAGTTATTTTTGAAAGTTTAACATGAAAAATAAATATATAAAATTTAACGACTCAATAAAAAATTGGTTAACTGAAGTTTTTGATCAATTCGCTCGATTCGCTCAATTCAAAACATGAAGACAAAATTATTTCAATATAAAACTATAAAGTACATGAATTTAAAAAAAAATTTGTTTCCAACTGCAAAAAAATTTGAAATTTTTGAATTGAGCGAATCGAGCGAATTGAAAAAAACTTCAGTTCACCTAAAAAATTACTGTATTTCAGTACTGAGAAAGATATGCACTATTACTCAAAATAACATAATTAGTGCATGCAATGGCTATAACTCTTGGAATGCTATTCTACAGTACAAAGCTGAAATAAGTTAACGAAAACACGAACAAAAACACAACACTCTTCGAACAGAAACACAACAATGTTCGAACATGATCGAGCTGTTTTGAAAAATAAACAAACACTGTTTGAACATGTTGGAAAACATGTTCGAAAATGTTAGAATACGTGTTGCAAAATGTACGAACAGCTCGTTAACTTATTTTAGCTTTGTATTGTAGAAGCTATTAAGGAGTGATTTAATGGTGACTGTTCTTTAACTAAAATAAATTTGTTGTGGAATTAGTTTAGAATTAGTTCAGCACAGCAACAAAAAAGTACAGCTTTGATTGAAGAAAATAAAAACGTTCAACAAGAACAGTCAAAATTAAACCAATCCTTAATAGCTTCTAGAATAGCTTTCCAAAATATGACTAATAATCAAGTAAATCCAAATTCAAACATCTTTTATTGTTTATAAAAAAAATTGAAGTTATTTTGGGTAATATTGCGCGATTCTTTACGTTGCAAATATTTTGAGTGTATTAAATTACACTTAAAACTGTATTCTAGCCTATTTTACAGTTAATGTGTAAAAAAGTATTTCCCACTTTAACACTAGAAGCACCAAAATTTTTTATACCTAGAAGCACCAACAGCGGTCAAAACGACCGCATTGTTTAATTAATTTTCTTCAAAGAAAAAAAATATAAGCATAGTAATTTTTTATTTTTTGAAAAGATTTAAGTAAATAGAATCGAATTATAGAAAATGAAAATTGGTTAAACTTTTCTCGCGAAAAAAATCAGAGTAAATAGACGATAAGTCATTTTTGAAAAAAATAAATGAATTTTTTTCTCTACATAATCCATAAATTACGGTTTTTTTATCTGTGAAAATAAAATTTTTAGGTTATTTTGTTTTCTTGAATATTCAATTATTTACTTATTAAAATAATAAAAAACAAGAATTATGACTTTTTAAAGTTAGCTCCAAGCTGAAACGAGAAAAAGCGGTCATTTTGAACGCCTGGTGCTTCTAGGTATATAAACTTGAATTTACGGAAAAATATTAACTTTATAATAAACTAACATTCAATTGTTAAAGTATACTTCAAAATATGGTCCTAGACAAAAAATTGGCATGATATCATAATTTTTTGGAAAATTACAGCTCTATGAAAAGTAAAAAGCGGTCATTTTGACCGCCTGGTGCTTCTAGTGTTAATGCGTAATTAGTTTTTCAATAAACAGTTCCAACTAAACCCTATCAGGAAAACCTATTAAAAATTTAATTCATTTTTCAAAGGTATGATTTCGGCTTCCAAAGTAGTGATTTTTAGTCGCTTATAAGCAAGGTTTTACGGTAATAGTAATAAAACTTTATTTTGCCGCTGATTTTAAGTATTTTATAGATTTAAGTGTAATTGTTTACACATAAAAGTGGGAAATACTCTTTACTCTCAAAATATTTACAGTGTAAGCAAAGAAATAAGGTAAAATTGACATGAAGTTAACAAAACAAAAAGTCAATATGGAGAAAAAACTTAGTAATTAAATCTGCTCTGGTCATCTTTTTAGTGACCAAAATTTAATAAATCATAAATTTTTAGGTCCTACATAAAATTTAAAACAATCATGGGAATCGAAAAACATTCTAAAATTTAATTAATATACCATAAACTCTCGTTCATAATTACATGTAATAAAAACTAAATTTCTGCTATAATTTTTACCATTATATGATTAAGATACCTAAAATTATGGATTAATGTTTTTTAACTTTAGAAAAGTTAAAATTAAAAAGTTTTTAAAAACGAAATCTAAATAAAAAACAAACAGTACAAATTTTTCTTTTATTAAATAGGAGAACTAATCCAACAAAAAATTTTCTTTTTTTTTTGATTTATACATTTAGGATCTTTAGCTTTAAAATTAGGATCGATTGTCTCTATTTATCAAAAAATGTTTGCACTTAATTAACTCATGCAATCGTACACACATACAAAACTTCATGTTATCGTTCAAATCGATCACTAAAGAATTCTTTTTTAAGTAAAAAATTTCATAACTTTCAAATAACATACCGTAAACAAGTAAGATGTAGCAAAATTGTTACACTCTCTAACAATTTAAAGCTAAAAGAAAAGTAGAAAAATAAAAAAGATATATCAAATTGAACGAATTGAAATAAGTGAATAGAGATAGACTTCATAGACTTTGATTTTAGAAGTAAAGATCTAATAATTGAATTTGGAAGAGTTAATCGGTCTAGCAATATAAAAGAGTAATAAAATTTATAATAAAAATGGCATATTTTTTTTTTAAAAATTAACAAATACCTTTGTAAACAGCCCAATGTAAAGCATTATCTCCATTAACATCTTCAGCATCAATATCAGCACCACGACTAATAAGATAAGTAACTAAAGAAGAATTTCCATATTGAGCAGCAGTAATCAAAGGAGTAAATCCTTTAGAATCTTTTGAATTTAAATTAGCGCCGTTTTCAACTAAAAAAAAATTAATTAATTATAAACAATCAAATTAATTTATAAAAAATTTGCCTAAAATATTACCTAATAACGAGACCATTTCAACTCTACCTTTAGCACATGCCCAATGCATTGGTGTTTGACCAGCTGTATTTGAAGACGAGTCATATATAGCATTATTTTCAAACAAATATTTCACGATTTCTACTGAACCTTCATAAACAGCCCAATGCATTGGTGTAAAACCATCAGCATCATATTCATTAAGAATATTAGAACCTTTTTGAGACACTAAGTTTTGTACTAAATTAACTCGGCTTTAATTCAAAAAAAAAATTAATTTACAATTTAAATTAATTTTTTAGTTTATTATTTTTTTTTTCAAATTTACTCTGTTCTAACAGCTCCGAAAATAGTTGATAAATCAACAGGCTTTTTCTTGATTTCTTTTTTCGATTTTTCTATGTCCATTCTAGAAGCATCCTTTACCTTGACAAATTTAAATGGTTTGGCCGGTTGGAAAAAATCGCCAAATATATAAGCTATTTTTTTGTCTATTTGATTTGGTAAATGAGGCAATTGGAGTTGCATAAAGTAATTTTATAAGAAAAATCAAATAAGTTAAGAGCTTGTAGATCAAAAAGAGATTTATATTACTTTATATATTTTTTTTTATTTTTTCACTTCAAAAAGTTCGAAATGCTTTTTAAAGAAATAATATTTTCCTGATTTATTTATTGCTATGGAAATCGTCAAGGTATGCAAAAATTTTATTGTCACAAACAGCATTTTAAAAATTATTCTTTTCATTCAAAAAAAATCTCAAATTATTTATGATTCATGAGGGTTTTTTTAATTCTTAACTTGAATTGGTCGAGTTCATATCGATTAAATTAAGAGACGTTAGTTTTATAATAGAAAACTCATCACAGCTAAAGATAGAATTAAAAGCCAACCATGCCTCTAATGATGGTCTAACCGACTCTATTAAACTATTCAGTAAATTTCGATTCTTTCAAATTTCTATAGCTTTTGAATGGAAAGTGGTAAATTCATTATGTAAATTGCTACAAAGTGTAACAATTTTGCTACACTCAAATTCATTAAAATTATAAACCTTAATTTCTCTATATGTTTAATTATATAGAAAGTCTCTACTATTAAGTTTCAACTAAAATAAACTAAATTTATTTTCTTTTTAATTATTTATTAAATATATAATACGGCCACTTCTAGTCCAAATCAAAAGAAAAATAAAAAAGAAATAATATGAGAAAACGTTTCTAAATAATAAACAGATTTTCACTGTGTTTTATTGTTGAAATTAAATGACACTAAATTAAATTCAAGTTTACAAAATGACTAAATAAAGTTCTCTTTTGAAAGCAGCTGTAGAACTACAACAACACCATTGAAAAAGTTTCTTTTTTCAAATTTCAAAATTTTTGCAGACCTACAATTTTGAGTGTTGCAAATTTGTTACATTTTAAAATTAAACTATATTTGAAATTTTAAAAAGTTTTAATTCATCAAAGCCGTAATTGACAAAATTTAAATGACCACCATTAGTATGTCTAATTTAACTTTAAAACAGAATTTCTAAAAAACGAGTAAAAAATTTAATCTTTAAAAATATTACGCAAATAAACACATTGAATTTTTAGATTAATAGAATCAAGACGCGTTTTTTTGCGGACAAACGCGTTAAATTGCTGACATTTTTGGTATGATAAAAAAGGTGTAAAACAAAGTGGTAAATTATCTTAATTTATGTTAAGGATTTAATTTAGGATTGTAAGAGATTACAAAAAGATTATTTTAAAAATATTGAATCTAAATTTCGCATGATCATCTGCAAATTTAAAACTTTTATTACATTAAAAAAATTAATTTTAAAAGCTGAAAATTTAAAATTTTTCAATTATTCATTTTAAGCCTTTTGAAATGTTTGCGAATAATATTTCAAAAAATTATTTTTGGCTTCTCTGTTTTTTTAGTTTTTGGTTTTTCTGTTTTTTCAGTCTTTGGCTTCTCTGTTTTTTTGGTTTTTGGTTTTTCGGTTTTTTCCGTCTTATGAGGTCCTTTAGAAACAGGTGTTGGTTTGGTTGGATTTTTTGATCCTGCTACCATTACATTCGATGTTTTTCTATTTTCATTTTTTAAACTATCATCCCGAGCAACGGTTAAACTGCAAAATACTGCTAGAACTAATAATATTATTCCCAAACTAAATATTTTCATTTTGATTTGTTTGTTTACTCGAATTTAATCGAACCTTCTACTTTATATGCACAAATATGAGTAATTTTTAATACATGAATAGCTTTTTTATCAAAACTCTCATCTTCAAAACTTAAATTTCATTTTATAATCATAAAGTTTGCTATTATTTCTAAATTATAAATAAAGAATGTTAAAATATCAAAATTTTTAAATTTTCGTTTTAAAATTAATAGGAGAATAAGGTTGGAAAAAAAATAACTTAAAACCAAGACATGATTCTATTTTAAAAATTGAAACTAAATTAATAAAATTTATAAACTTGAACGCAATTTACTTTTTTAGTTATATGAAAGAAATATTTCTTAATTTAAAAAATACAGTCATGCCTCATTTACATCAGCATGTTGGTCCAAGCAACTCAATATTATATAACTTAGTTTACTAGTGTTCCAAAAAAAAAAACGAAAAAAACGAAGAATTCGTTTTTTGGTGTCTTTGAATACAAAATTAGTCACCTTGGATTTTTAAAAAAAACACAAGGTAATTAATCCTTAATTAAATCTCAAAATTTGATATCTATATTTGATAACACTTTGTAAATTTTGATAGCTTATAAAAATATTTGATAGCAATAAAATATATTTTAAATCCATTATTTTGATACCAAATTCACTTGATAGCAAAAAAAAAATTAGATAGCACGAAAAATAGGAGCCATTTTCAATTTAGTGTTTTATCAAAAACGAAAAAATTTGTGTAAATGTATAATTATTGTCTTTTGCGTGGAAGGTTAAAAACGAAATAAGATTTTTAATCAAATCAATGATCAACAGAGGTTATCAAAATGCACACTCGTAAGGATCCTTACGAGTGTGACCCAGTCAAACTTATTTGTCTGCGACATGCATGTAATAACCTGGAAAATACGTCTTAATATCGATATTAAACGTTTGAAACCGAATGATTCGAGATATATTATTGCATCTCTGTTTCGAATTACTTACCCAAAATAATAATAAAATACAAAAAGCTTAATTTTTTTTTAGTAATTTTTTTCGATCATATTTGATTATATTTTTACTATTTTCTTTTTGTGGTTAAAACGATTTTAAATTTGAATAAAAATACTTTAAAACATCAAGCTTATTTGATCAATCTTATTTATAAATATACCCAAAAAAACACAAAAAAAGTTATTTTACAGTTTACATTTACACAGTTAGCTAGTTTTTCAGTTAGTTTAAAACATTATTAAGTTAAGTACTCCATAACTGAAGTGTCTTAGTAGTAGTACGCAGTAGCTGCTTCAGTTACAATTCAAATTACAAGGACACTCCTTAAAGTCGTTGTTTGCGATTTGAAATTAGTTGTTGTTGTTTATTGTTAAAGTTGTTTGTTGCTAGTGGTGTTTGTTTGTGTTTTATTATCAACGCTCCTTGGTATTAAATTTAGTAATATAAATCTTAATCTTGAGCGTGGTATAAAACACAATGTACAATACAATTCATGATTTTAAGAAAATTAACTGTATAAAATTTCTTTATTTCTCTAGTGATTATTTGTTTCTTTCTATATTTAAGCTCGTGGTCGCTTAGAGTGGACACTTTCCATATTATAAATTTAGATCTTTAAATAAAGTTTTAAAAACTAATTTGTTATTTTATTTTATCCAAATTTACAAATCTTTCAATAACTTGCTTCTATTTTCAGTAAACAGTATGGTATAAGTAGTCTTTATCCAGAAAGATTGAAATATAACAGTTTATCTAATGGAAATCAACTTTGGATTTTTTATGAATAAAAATCTTTAATATTAATTTTTGACTAAATTTTGGCGCTTTGTTTCTCGTTTTTACTTGCATTTAAAAAATTTGTAACTAAATTAAATTTCAAAAACGAATTCTTCGTTTTTTTCGTTTTTAGTGTTTTTCGTTGTTTTTTTGGAACAATAGTACTTAGTTGGGATACAAGTGAAAAATTAAGGTTATGTCTAAACGCAACCCCCTCAAGTTTCTGCAAAAACAACACCCTCTATAAACCAGTCAAAAAATAGGAAAAAATTTTTTTTTTTGAATTTAGATATTTCCCTTAAAGAAAATATATGCTAGAGCAGACAATTTAATTCATGATAAAAAGTTTATAAAGAAAAAAAAAGATAATAAATCAATAACCGAGTCAGAATAGGAAAATATTTACCAATTCTTTTCAAAATTATTTCATTCATTAAAACAAAATAAATTGAGTTAATTTTGATTATTCTTACCAAACATTCTTATATATTTGTTTTCGAATTCCGACAAAAATACCGTTCCTGGTAAAAATTAGGTATTTCTAACTATTTTTGAACATTTAATTAAGTTTTTGTTTGATTAGTTGAATTTACTAAAATACACTGTTTTCACATTTATGACGATTTTGCTAAATATAATGATCGTATCCAAATTCTGATTTCAGATTCATCTTACTCGAGCAAAATTAAGCTAGAAAAAATATTCTCAAAATTTTTTTCGAAAAATCTTTAGTTTTTGAGAGGGTGTTGTGTTTTCTTGAAAAAAAATTGTTTTATGCATTTTTTCTCTATGATAGACCTAACTTAAAATTTTGGAATACTTTCTAAAATACGTTTTAAAAGATGCAGAATCTAAAAATGAAGGGTGTTTGTGAGGGTTATATAAGGGTTCACCCGAGAAAAAATAAACGCGTTTAAACGTGATAAATTACGCGTTTGAACGCGTAAATTGATGCGTTTTTATCCGTTTAATTGCGTCAAAAAACGTTACCACTTTAACGCGTTTAAACGCGTTCAAACTTGAGAAAGAAACGCGTTTAAACATCTTAATATTTATGGTGGATACTACATTTAATTGAGGGAGTTTTATATAATTGAGGTTCAATTTGATTTGTTTAAAAGAAAATTTTTTTTTAATTTTTAAAATTTTATTCAAAAAAAATCAGAATAATAAAATTTTAAATATTGTTTGCTAGTTTTACCAGCACTATAATTAGTATTCAAATTTTTTGCAACACAAAATAACATATTGCCCATGCCAAATTAGTTTACTTTTAGATACTACGATAATCTTATCTTAAATAAAGATATCTAAAAGTTTAAATAGGAACTTTAGAAAATGAGAATACAATTATACTGGATGTGGTGTGGCGGGGTTTTAATAAATAATCGAGCAATAAAAAATTCAATTTTTTAATAAGTTTAAACGCGTTATATCTTTTTGTTTTTAGCCGTTTCGTAAATCATAAATTTAAGGACTAAAATTTCGAAAAAAACACATAAAAACGTTTAGTTTTTTTCCGTTTAAATATTAAACGCGTTTAGACGCAAATTTTTACGCGTTTTTTTTTTCTAGGGCACTGAGTGTTTAAAGGTGTTTTAGTTTTTAAAACATATTTATTTAATTTTCTCAAAACAGAAACTCAATTAAAACCGACGGAATTTACTACCGTATACCCTTGCGCGGTATTGCATGCACTTAAACCCAAGTTTTCGGGATGTACCCAGCGATTTGATTGGTTAATTTTTTTTTCAACCAATCAAATTGCTGGGTACATCCCGAAAACTTGGGTTTAAGTGCATGCCACTCGGCGCAAGGTTATACGGTACCTTAATCCCAAAGGGATTACATATCTAAATTCAAAAAAAAAAAAATTTTTTCCTATTTTTTGACTGATTTATAGAGGGTGTTGTTTTTGCAAAAAGTTGAGGGGGTTGCATTTAGACCAAAACTAAAATAAATAAAATTAATAACAAACTAATTAGATTAGAAATTAATAAAAAAAAAAAGTTGATTTAATAAAATTTGTAAAAGTTTGAATTTGCCAATACTATATCAAAAGCTAAGAAACTAGTTGGTTCTTTTAAACAGAGTAGCAATATAATCCCATATCTTCTAGTAAAAGCGCCTATTTTTATATCTAATATAGAAGTTGGCTAATTTGATGCAGGGTCATCGATGCATTAATTAATTAAAAATTAAAATAGATTAGTAAAATTAGGCAAATTAACATCAGGAAAATTCGAGCTTAAATATTTAACCCAGTGTAAAACGGAGTCCAAATTCTCATTTCTCCTCATTTATCACATCAAAATTCTGAGTTCAAAATTAGGCTGAAAAAAACAAAATTTTCGCCGAAAAATCTCTTGATCTTGAGAAGGTGTTGTGTTTTCTTGAAATTGTTTTTTCATTTTATCTCTATGATAGACCTAACATTAAATTTTGGAAAACTATTTAAAGAATGTATATTTCAAAAATTAAGGGTGTTTGTGAGGTTTATATTGGGGTTTACCGGGTGTTTTAGTTTTTAAAACATATTTATTCAATTTTCTCAAAAAAGAACTAACCGACTGCGAAATCGTCTAAAGTAAAATTTTTTCAATTTAAAAAACATGAATAAATTTTGCTCTGCTATTATATTAATGCTTAATAAATGAAACTAAACTTGCTCTAATAAATAAATTTTTTTCATTCAAAAAAAAATAACAATGAATTTTTTGAATAAATTTTCAAAATTAACTTTTAATCGAGGTAAAATTTCTTTGAAATAATTCTATGAAAAAAAACATTCTAAATATGATAAATTATGCATTAAAAACTTAGCTTCTTTGGTCGTTAAACGTCTTGTCTTTAATGATGCGTTCCTTAAAATTGATCATTTTAAACGAGAAACTCAATTTCATGAGAACAAATACAAAAAAAAATCAAGTTTGTTTTAAACAAAAATCCAACTAATGACCAAAAAAAATATTAAGTTTTTTATTAAGTTTTATTAACACAAAAAATACTCGATTCGATTGGAAACCAAAATGCTAATTATGAGTTAAAAGACGTTTCGATTTTAATGTTTCTATCGAAATCAAGCGAAGATATTAATTTAATTACGAAAGCAATTAAATTGTATGATTTATACTATCAACAACCGAAAAAAAAATTAATTTTTATTTTTCTCAATATAAGATTGTTGAAACATACAAAAATACCATCGGATCAAATTAATGGAATAGGCGCTCAATTAATGAGATTAATTTATATTTTAGATCAGCCTGATTTGGGTCTAAAAATTCTTCAAGATAAAGTAGAAAAATTTAAATTTTTGAAAAACAATTTTTTTAAACTTCTAATTAAAAGGAACTGGCAGACATTTTCAAGTCAAGTTATCCGAAATTAATTCTTATGAATAAACTAATGACAGAGAATAGATACGAACAAGTTATTGATTTGTTTGAAAAATTTTTAGTTCAATATAATGACACGAAAGGAAGAAAAGATAATAAATTTATATTTCCACATGATCAATTTGTTCTAGTCTCAATTGCTTTATATAAGATGGTAAGATTTTTTTGTTGGCAAAATTTACATGAACTATTTGTAAATATCAAAAACTAACGTACTAAAAAAAAACACTAGAAAAAAGTTTAAAAAATGACATTATTACGTAAAGATTCAAGAATTTTAGAGTCGTTTTTTGATAAAATCAGAAAAATCGCGTTTTTTCTTCTAATTTTTACGGCGTTTTTTTGGTGTTTTAAAAGTGAATTCTTACAAAAAAAAAACAGATTAAAAAAATCAATTTTTTTAATTAGAAATCGCCTGAAAACGTTATAAAAACATTTTTATTGTTCCAAAGATAATGCATCTTAATCTGTTTTTTTTTCACGTTTTTTAAACGTTTTTTTAGTGTTAGTGATAAAAAACCCACGTTTAAACAGTGTTTTTTGCGTGTTTTATTTTTAAAAGAAAATCCTGTTCTCATACTTTTTATCATTTGCAAATTTAAAACTTTTATTATATTAAAAACATAAAAATTAAAAGCTTAAAATATTTGAATATTTTCAATAATTCATTTTAAGCCTTTTGAAATGTTTGCGAACAAGATTCTTAAAAATTATTTTAGGCTTTTCAGTCTTTGCCTTCTCTGTTTTTTTAGTTTTTGATTTTTCAGTTTTTTCTGGCTTTTGAGGTCCTTTAGAAACAGGCGTTGGTTTGGTTGGATTTTTTGATCCTGCTACTATTACATTCGATGTTTTTCTTTTTTCATTTTTTAAACCGTCATCTCCGGCAACAATTAAACTGCACAAGACTCCTAAAACCAATCCCAAATTTATTCGATTTAAATCGAACCTTTCACTTTAAATTTCAAATTAGGAGAAAAAATGGTTGAAAAAAAAGTTTCAAATCAAGACATGATTCTATTTTAAAAATTGACACAAAACGAATAAATTTTATATAATAGAACTCAATTTACTTTTAATAGGGATGAAAACATTTTGACTATGTAATTTAAAACATTTATTAATTGAAATAGACGCGTTTCGGCTTGAGGCCCTCTTCAGTATTTATCAAGCAAAAATTTTTTTAAAAAAATTTAAGAATTTTTTAGTTCGATTAAAAATTTAAAATGAAGGTTTTTAAAGATTTAGGTTTGTTGGAAATTGATGAATTTAAACCTTGTGGTTTGAGTGTGTTAAAAATTATTATTTAATTGGTCGCAAGTCTCAGATTATAGTATATACTCAAAATACGTAAAATTTCCCGAATTCACGTTCAATTTTTCGTAAAACCACTGTATCTTAACAGCACTGTAGCTATTTTACCAAGAATGAATTGACTCGGTGAGAAATATTTTAAAAAATCTTCAAGGCTCTTATGAAAATTCTTGAGAAATTTTAAATGAAACTTTTAAAAAAAAACCTATACAAATACTCTTATAAATACTTTACAGAATCTTCTTTAACACTCAAAGGCTCGATATTCTTTATATCGTTAAGGAACGGCGGTGTAAAATTGACCCCTAATTGCAAAACAATTTTTTCTTTGTTATTTTTTTGTTCAATTTCAAAAATGTGAAGTGAAAATTTTAAAAATTAGTGCGAAAAAGTCAAAAACTGTCCTTCATGTATTGAAATTTAGACTAAATTATTACATAAATAAAAATAAATATTTTTGTTTTATTGAGCGGATATTCCTTCGAGCAAAACTTTCGATAGATTCTGATTTTTCCTTAAATTTAATTTTTTTCTCTTAACCTTAAGTCGTTTCCATTATTTTATCAAAGCCGGGAATAGAAAGGTCTTTTTCTTGATTTTGATTTAATAATTTTTCATCAAGTTATTCAATAAAATAATCATCGGCTAATAAACAATCATCATTTTCGTCAGAAGCTATCAATTATGTGTCATATGCATTAGATAAAATCTAATTAACTTTGAGGGCGTCCATAAACCTAATTTCGATCTTTTATACTTTTTTTTTATTCTTAATTATGTTTAAGACATTTATTTACAATAGAAAAAGGTTTTTTGGAATAATTATGGCAGAAAAACTTAGGTGTATTTTTTTTGCGGAATAATGTAATATTTCTTCTTAAGAATTATAATTTATTTTTGCATTTTGATTATATGATTTCAAAAAATTAGAAAAAAATATTCAGATTAAAAATATTTGATTAAATATCATGAAAAAGTGTCCATTTGACCCCTCGGTCCTTTAAGTCTTAAAATATGACTGACTGCGCATAAAGAATTTTTTTTGAATGTAAAAGATTTTACCTTAATTTGCTACTACTGCATTTCTCGCTAATTAACAGCGTAGCCGTATCCCTACCGAAAAAAAAAATTTTTTAATGTTTTTTAATTGTTTTAAATAAATTAAAAAAAATAAATTTTTTTTTTTGGTACGGGTTACTTTTGAATAATTTTCAAGAACAAAATATCAAAAATCAAAATTAGAATGTTAATGCAGGGGTTATAATCGAAATTTCGGATTAAATTAAAATTCAACAATCTACGAGGAATTAATGTTTTCAAAATAAAACTTTATTCTTTTTTTTTTGGGATCAAAAAATTTCCATAATTTTGTTTGATAATTTACAAGAACTCAAAAGAAGCTTTTGATAAAATGTTCTTTAAAATTCTAATTTTTTTTTAATTAAAAGATTTTACCATAATATGCTACTACTGTATTTCTCGCGAATTAACATCGTAGCCGTATCCCTACCGAAATAAAAATTTTTTAAATTTTTTTAAATAAATTTAAAAAAATAATTTTTTTTTCGAAATTTCGGATTAAATTAAAATGCAACAATCTATGAGGCCATAATGTTTTGAGTTTTTTTTAAAATGGAATCAAAAATTTTTGATAATTTTATTTGATAATTTTCAAGAACTCAAAAGAAGCTTTTGATAAAATGGTCAACATAATGAAATCAATCAAAATTAGAAGATTAGAATTTGTGAATACATCACTAACGAGATGTTTCGCTCTAGCTATAAATCAAAAAGAACCTGAGTATGGCTTAAAATTAGTATCAAAATTTGATAATTTAAATGTTGCTTTGGGATTCAATTTATCTGTAAAAATTTTTGTTTATAAATTTTACCATCATTTTTAAAATGAATTCTTTTTTTTTGATGTAAAGATAAT
>NTPY01000103.1:323489-335273 GCA_002922825.1 Brachionus calyciflorus | reverse complement strand
AAACCAAATGATTCGTTGATTCAAGTCAAAAATTTAGTCAAAATAAAAAGAGATAAACAGCTTTTAACTCCGAATTTAAGTAAAGGACTAGTTTAGGCTTTAGAAATAATTCGATTGATTTTTCTTATGGTTCTTAGACAGAATCTAAAAAATATCAGTTTTCAAAACGCATAGATCTTTATGCACAACGCATAGATCTTTATGAAAAAAACTCTTGAGAGTTCTAACTCTGGCAAGTTCCGTAAACACTCAGACCAAACTTTTATGGGGTGCACAAAAAAAATGATAATAAAAAAAATAAAAACGCCTTTAAAAAGATATAACTTTTTTCTATTTAAACTTATTTTTTTTTCAGTTTGAAAATATATCACCAAGAAATAATTAGCTATTTTAAAAAATTTAATTAAGAGTGGATTTTTTTATTTAAAAAAAAAATTTAATAAATAAAAAGATATAAACACAGCAAGACTCGAACCTGGTACTTTAAAACATCATCCGCACAGAGAGCAAGGACGTTGAGAAAAAAAACAACAAACTGGTCTGAGTGTTTACGGAAATTAGCAATTCTTTAATTATTACCGTATTTCCTTGCAAAGAAATGCGGCTTTTAAATTCGAAATTTTGGATTTTAATGCAATAAACCACAGTACAAGTATTACGGTAATTGCAAAAGCTCAAATACCAATATTGAAAATCAATTCATAGATCATGGGGTAATTTTTTTAAAAAATCTTACACCTGAGGCCGGGTGTGGGTGGGTCATTTTCAGTGAAAGAAAACCTTTGTGACAAGCTTTTCTTAGTCAAATTATGCTAAGAAAATGTCAGAAAAGTTCAGAATCTTAGGGGGAGGGGAGGTTTTCTAGAAAAAATTAATTTTTAATTACTAACAAAGTTTTAAATAATTTTAAAAAAGCTTAATAATTAATCAAAACTAGTTTAATAAAATTGATACATAATTATGATTAGATATTTTTTTACTTTTTTCTATTTTTGTTAAACAATTTTTGAAAAATAAATAAGTTATTGTTGATTCAAATTTAGACGTTTTTCTAACCTTGAATATTGCCCATATTGGAGAGGAAATTTATAGTAAATAGAAACAAGTGGAATGATTAAAATATTACCCAACATTTAGAAAAATGAAAAAGTCAAAGTAGAAATATTTTGGGCTTTTCTACACAACAAATAAAAGATGGACTTAAAAGCTTTAAAAGAAAAATTTAATTTGAACGCTTTTTTTTAAATTCTTGTTTATCAGCCTTTATTTATTTAAACATTTGCTAGTATTCCAAGTTGACACATTAATTTGGTATCTTAAATTCGTGAACTTTTTTATTACGAAAAAATTTACTTATTTTTAAAAAAAACTAAAAATTATCAACTAGTGAGTAAGCAAAATCAAAGGTTTTATGACAAAATTTTTGAAATAGAGTAAAAAATAAAAGTTGCTTTAATTGATTTAGAGGTTCTTTGCATTCTATTTCAAACTTAGAAAATAATGTTTTATTAAAAACAAAATTTTATAAAAAAATTTTTAAAAAAGCTGAATTCATTTCAAAATTTTAATATTAATGTTCCAAAAAAAATTATTGATCACGAAAAATTGTGACCAATTTTGTGACCTGAAATTATGTGACCAAAATGTTCACATTCTAGACTTGATATATTTGGTTACATTTTTTCGTGAAAAATCCTCATTTTTTTCAACTTTAATGGGGGGGGGGCTATTTGTATAGAAAAAAATAATTTTCCTGACAGGGGGGTGGGTCATTTTCTTTGAGAAAAAACCTGAAGGGGCGTAGTATCTGTAATTTTTCTAACAACTACCCCATGCATAGATTTTTGTGCCGTTTTTTTAAATTTTATTTTAAAAAAGATCAAATTGTGATTTTAGCAAAAAAATTTAATTGCGTTAAAAATTGTTGAAAATTTAAAAATCATCAATAATAAACCATTCACTTTTAAGTTTTGTCATTACCAGTTTTTTAGCATGAGTACTGAAACCAACCGCTTTATCCACAAAAGCATTAAAATCCTCATAGGAAGACACCTTTTAAAAATATAAAATAAAAAAAATTCTTTGATTTGAAAAAATCACTTAAAAATTACTGCAAAATTTTTGGTATCACTTTTGCAGAAATAGCTAAATATTTCAAATTCGGTAAATTTATATTTTCGTAATCAATCGAAATGTTTACTTCATGACACGTCAAATTTAAATATTCTAACTTTTTTAATTCGTTTAAATATTTCACATCGATTTTTTTTGCGCCACAATTACTCAAATTTAAACAAACTAAATTTTTCCATTTTTCAAATAAATCTTTATCCAGAGTTGTCAAACAATTATTTTGTAAGTCTAAATATTTTAAATTATCTAAGCCAGAAAATAGCTCTGGTTCTAATTTATTCAAATTTGTGTCCCTGAACAATAAATAGGTCAAATTTTTTAATTTTTCCAGAGTATTATTTGGTTGAATTGTTTCCAAAGGAGTCGAAAAAAATATTAATTTTTGTAAATTTCTAAAATTTGATATTAAATTAAAATCAAATCCCTTTTGGTCGCCATAACCCTGTTACCAAAACTCTTCTAAACTTTCTAAATGTTTAAAGCAATCTGGCCCAATTTCGATTAGATCACCAGAAGAGTCTATTCTAAGAATTTTTAACCATTTTAAATGAAGAAAATGTCTTTGTGTTAATGTTTGTTTTGTATTTAAGTATAAACATTGAAAATTTATCGGATTTATTAGAGTTTCGATCGAGTCCATATCTTCAGGATTCAATGGTTTGTCAATTAGATTAAAATTTAAACTTTCAAGTTTGTTATTTTCCTGATTGGATATGTCTTTTAGATGAACATCTCCTTCGAAAATTGTATCGTACAATTGATTGTATAAAATCGAATAAATCACTTGTTCCTTTGATAAAAAAAATGATTGGAAGGGTTCTTGATTAAAAAAAAATAGGCAAAAAAAAACGGATTTCAATCAAAAACTCTTCCAAAATTTCTAAAATAATTAAAATCTCAGTCTAATATTTTTCTCATTTTGAAAAAGTAAAATATTAAGAAAATTAAGAAATTAATTTAAGAAAAAACATCAATTTGTATAGAAAATTAAAATTTTTTAAAGAACCAATTCCTTTAATAACATTAAAAAATGTTATTTGAAAGCTTTTAATAAAAGTTTCAATCTTACCTTATTGAAAATTTTCGACAAAAAATTTGGAAAAAAAATCAAATCAAACTTATTCTTGAATTTGAGTAAATACGTTAAGATTATTGAAAAATAAAAATAAATAATTACTTTCGATGTCAAAACTGATAAAGTTCATAATCTTCTAAATTATCCGTTGTGTATTCAATTGATTCAATATTTTTCAAGTTTAATTGATAAATTTCATTTATTTTATCAATCAGAGTTTTTTTCAATGAATTTAAATTGTCGACTTGATTGACTTTAGTTAAAATCAATGTCTCGACTGAAATATTCACTTTGGTTTTGACACTATCATAGTGTTCGGAAATTAACGTCTGAATTTTATGCATTCGTTTTTTTTTGATACAGATCTTTCAAATTTAAATTAGTTTTGAATTATACATTAAAATATTACCTTAACAACACCAAAAAAAAAATACTTAAATTTTTTTCTTACTCAAATATTAAAAGATTTCTTGAATACGTCATTAGATCAGATTTTACCAGACGAAGTTGAAGTTTAATCTTATTTTTAGTAGAATGAATTTTTTATTCGAAGAAAAACTCAATGATTCAAACTTTGTAATTCATTTTTTTTTAAGTGCGCCAAATCATAAACCGCATCCATTGTGCTTTCGTTTTTTAGTATTTTTTAATCTCAGATCAATTTCTAATCACTCTGCAAAGCTCTTAAAGCTACCTTTGGCGATAAAAAAAATGTTGCAACAAAATTTTCTGCACCTGTTGGCTTAGTCTGCAAAAAATTTTGCAATTTTGATTTAATTTAGGTTTTTTTAATGCTGTGCAAATTCTAAAAAAAAAACTTAAAACTAAATTGAATTGAATTTAGTCTTTAGTTTACATTAAATTTTTTTATTATGAGGAGAATTAATTCAAAAAGGAATTTTTTAGCAAGAAATATATTCAAAGTTCATAAAACAAAGGGAATATTTTCAAAAGTAAATTGATTACGGTGAATCTAAACTAGGTTAAAACTCTGTTTTACATCATTAATCGTGCAAAACTAAAATTACGCAGGTCAAAAATAAGAAAGAAATAGCACTCTACCTAAGGTTGATGGAAAAATTATTCGACAAAATTTTTCATATTTTTCTAGTTCCGAGAATTTTTTCAAAAATTTAATCCTGATTGAGTTGTTTTTTTTTTACATAGAAAAAAATCGTCTTAAAGGTTAAATCCTTAAAAGAAAAAAAATATAAGAACTTGTAAAATTTGTAAATAAATTTAAAAAAAGCGGTTATCCCTAAAACACGGAAACGGAATCGACTAAAATACGGAATAGATAGACGGACGTTTATTCTTATGTTTTTCGTTTAATAAATTTAATTCAATAAAAAACTTACTTAGAATTTATTGTTGTTTATAATTGCATTAAATAAAGCACAATATTAGGTTTTCAAAGAGCTTTTATTTTTTTACTTTTTATAAAATTGGCCAGACCAAGCGATTTTTTAGAAGTTACGAAGTTTCTTGGTCTTTCTCATCTTACACGTCTTTCCCATGTTCCCAAAATGAGCGTTTATTAAATGTTTTATTTACTAATATTTTTAGTTTAGTATTTTTCGGTTCCGTTTCCGTGTTTTAGGGATAACCTAAGAAAGTGGTTGAGGATTAAAAACAAATATAAAATGGTTAAAAAGCATAAAAAAAGCTATCGACACATAAATACATTTGAATTTAATCAAACAGTTGATAAACACATAAATTAAAAAAACGAAAAAGTTATAAACGCATAAAACTTTTTAGTGTATTTCCTGATATTAAAATATCAGATAAAAAACATGTATATTCACAAGTCTTTTTCTTGTCATTACGATTTTGCCATGATTTTTAGATGTTTTAGGAACCTTTGCAAGGTAGCTTATTTTGTCTTAAAAGTAAATTGCTTTACATAAAAACAACCGATGGAATATACAAAGTGAGAACAAAGACAGTATTTTGATATTTAGAAAATCAATTTAGAAATTCTGTTTTAGGTAAAAAAACACATAAATCTAATATAAAAAATAAATTCTATGTGTTATTTCATCCTTTTTAAAATATTTTTTTTACTTTTCGGTTTATGCGTTAGTTTTGAGTTTTCACTTTTTTTATTTGTTTTTAATCTTCAACTTTAAAAAGGCATTTTTGAAAAAAGATTTAATATTTAATATTGAAAATTTTATTTTCAACCGTTTTAGTCGAATCATTTACAGAATTTTTTTATTACAGATATAAATATTCGATTCAAATATTTTGTACATTAAATTTTTTTTTAATTTTTAAATATTAAAAAAAAAAGCTAATTATTTATTTAATCTATATAAACCGGCATTATATTTCAACAATTGATCTTTGGTCTTTAAATCAACCAAAAATTTAACTTGTTCTATAGTCAAATCTGGATTAGCATATAACTTTAGCCATGCATGTATACGCTCCAACGGTAAACAACCACCACTACGAAGCATACTTTGAGTAAAATTCCAATATAAATTAATCTCATTCTCTTTTAAGACATCACTTATTTTCTCTGTTTTTTCTTGTTCCTCTTCCATTTCGACCAAATTTTTATTCTTATTTAACTTAGTGCTATCTTTGACTAGAGCATAGACCTCATTGGTTATATCATCATTAGCCGATGTGTTCACCTGTTTTATTAAACCTTGAGCTTTCCAGTACATTATTTTTTTCTTCAAAACAAATGAACACATTTTTAAACTAGACGCTAATTCACTTAAAGTCCACGAGTCTTTTTCTTGAAATTTAATAATTACTGCAGCGTGTATTGGACTCACATCGAACTCGAACATTTGTTTACCAATTTCAATTTCGATTTTAACTAAACCAATTGTATTTTTCCATATGAGAGTTCTATTTCCTTTAAAGGCCTCATAAGATTTCATAAATTTAGTTTGTATCTCTTCTAATTGTTTTGGCAATTCAATTTTTTCCTCTTTTAATTTCGGCCAAAATTGTTCGCTTAGAATTAGACATTTCAAATTTGTTTGATTTACTTCTAAATCGGAGATTTGTTGAACACCAGTTTGTTTTAATTGTTCTAAAACATTCGAGTTTATACGCTTCGATTCGCTTATGTCTTTTAACATGGCTTCACAGGCGAATAGATTTTGTTCGCCGAATCTTAATTTTAGTAATTCGAGATTGCGTATCTCTTTTTCCATGTTGAATGAATAACTTGAAAGTAAACGATCGCCTAGTAAAGTCTTGTATTCGTTGACAAACATGTCTTTACTACCGTAGATGTTTACTAACATGCTGATTATGTTTGATTTGGATGAGTCTGGTGTCGAGTCTGTTGGAGCGTCTATTGGATCTGGTTGCCATGTACGCCATGATTTTGTTTTTGAGTCTAAAACAGTCGAATCTGCCGTATTTGAGTCGATAACGTCAATATTTCCTTTTAAAAAAAAATTCTCTTTTATTTATTTTGACTTAATTTTGCATTAAAATTAAATGGAATTTAAATTATTATAAATACTTTAATAAAATATTTCCTAAAAGAGATAGAGACCGACATATACCTCTAATTAATTTTATTTTAGATAAAAATAAATTTGTTCTTGTTCAATAATTTTGGTGCAAAAATATGTAGTGGCTCAACTTTTATCTTTCTAGAAACAAATTTAGCCGATTCCCAAAGCTTTTTCTGAAAGAGTTCAAAATACTTTGTTTTGAAAACTCTTAATGAATTTAAATTCGAACTTTCAAACAAGTCTAACCCTAACTTTTTTTTAATTTTTGAATGTAAACACAATTTTTTAAATCGAAAAAAATTCGAAACCTAAATTTTTAAAAGACTCAAAGAATTTTTATTTAGAGAACTTTTAAACAAGATAAAAAAAAATTACAGTGCTGATTTGATACTTTGATTTTAGGACGTTTCACGTAAAATTACAGTTTGCAGAACTAATTTTTGAAACTTTCATACCAAGTTATTGAATATTTTCGTACTTAAATTTGTTTAAATCAGATCAACTGTTTACACATTTTTCCGATGAAAACATTATTTTGCTACAAAATCCCGGTATAAAAATTCAATAATTAAGTATGAAACTTTCAAAAATTAGTTCTGCAAACAGCAAGATATGATACATAATTTGTATCATCTAGAAAAATTTCTGAAAACTGCAGAAAAGCAGAATAATTTTGCAGAAGGATAACGTAGATGATACAAATTTTTTATCAGATGTTACAATTTACAGAACTTATTTTTAACGTCCAGAAAAAAAGTTATTCAATTTCGTTTATATTTGTACTGTACTTTTGTTCTAAAATTCACATTCACTTCGTCGAAATACGATGAAATTCTATTTCTTTTTAAATTTTTGAAACAAGTCAATTTAACAGTTTACTTAGACTAATCTTAATTATAAAGTAAAGTTTTAAGCTTTAAATTTTTTTTTTCAAAGTCAAATCAAAATTTCAAAGTCAAATCTGAAACCTTAAGGTAAGGTCAAGCAATAACTTCGACTTCAAGTAAAAATATTTACCCCTGTAAGAATCTCAATGAGATCGCATGCGAAATTATTGGTGACCACAATCTCATGAGATCTCTAAAAGAGTTACATGTAAATATATTGTAATGAAGACTGAGATCTTATGAGAATATGGTAACGAGAATCTCATATGTGATTTTGACATGAGTAAGAAAGTAAAAGTTAAACTTTGGCTTGAATTTTTTGACTTTTTGTCTTGTTACAACTCTGGTTCATTTCAAAAAGTTAAATTACCTTCATAAGTGTACAAATCCTTACAAAATTCCTCCATTAAATCATTTGACGATTCATTATCATCAGTCAAATTACTCACAATACACTTAACAGTATCATCACGATTTCTCAAATATTTTTTCAACGGCTCACAAATATTCTCCATCATAACACCAGTTGGATCCAAAAACATCAATGCTTTAATAGCTGATACATAAGCTGTTATTATATCCGATGTATTAACACCTGGATGAAGTAAACGCTCCTCAATTGATTGTTTTAATGTTTTAATTAAATGTGAGCGTAGATTAGTTTTATTAAGGCAAATTTTAAGATCTTGAACGGCATTTTTCGAATCAGGAAAGTCAATAACTATTTCGAAAAGACGCCTAATGCGACAATGTGCATAATTCGTATACATAAAATGTAACAATTGTTTTTTATAGTCTTCTAAATGTTCCAAATTAGTTTGTGTTGAGTAAATTAAACGTATCCAACCGAGAATAATTTTATTCAACCACTCCTTAAACGAGTCGATAAACGACTCTTCATAATTGTCTATTGATGTATTGTCAATGTGTTGTCGAATTTTATCCTCGACTACACCGACAACTACATCACCGCATAAATGATCAAACAAACCTAAATTAAATCTTTAAAATAAAATTTATAAAATAATTATTTTAGGGTGAATTTTGACTATTTATCTTACAGTATTTGATTAATATTTAAGAATTTATTGATTAGATCATGTTCTGAACGTAAATTATCTAAATTAATCTCATTTTGTTCATCTTCTTCTTCATTTATTTTATGATAATAATCAAATAAACTTTTGAATAAAAATATTAATAAATCATAATGTTTGTCTGTTAATTTTTCAATTAGAATTGAGCGTTGATAATCGATTAAATCGTCTAGATTATTCGAATTCGGGAATTTTTTATTGAATTGTTCGATTCGTTCGAAGTGTTTTTTCAATTCAATAAAATACTTTTCGAATATGTCATTAAGTCTATTGGTTACATCGATTAGAAGTTGATTGAATTCTGTATCTGTTTGTGATTGATTTGAATCGTCTAAATTTGAACGATGATTATCATTGAGTGATAGAGTCTTGAGTGAATTGCTAGCGCTTATACTTTCAATTAAAATGTCCAAGTCTTGGGTTAAATTTTGTAGAATACGATCAGTTAGATCGTCTTTGAAATTATTCAAGAGAAATTTTGGAATTAAATTTATTAAATTCGATGAGTTCAATTCATTCAATTCAAAATCTATTGTGCTCATCATTTTTTTTTCGAATTTAAAAATTTTAATATAAAAGAATTTGATTTTTTTTTCAAATTAAAATTAAAAGTAATGAGAAATAATTGAAGTGTATTACAAGGTACTTGTTTTTTTAATGTCACGTGACATGTCATTAAAATATAGTAAAAATATAGAAATTATTCAGAAATTCAAAAATTAGTTTTTATAGGTATTCAAAAGAAATTATTAAATTTTAGCTAAAAATGGCCATTTTTGTAAATTTTCGTAAAAAATACGAGAAAATATTACCTGCATTTCAAAAATAATTACTTTCTGACAAAAATTTTGTCAAAATTAATTAGTTTATGACTCAAATAATTTTTAACGGACTTAATTATTTTATTCTCATTAATTAATCAATTTTTATTTCTTTTTGTCAAATATTTTATTTATAGTCTATTATACTAAGTTTATTAATGCTTTTCCACCAAAAAGGTTTTTTGAAGCCGGTTTCCAGTCTTTTTTAATTTATTTAAGTATGATACACCAAATTTTTTCACTCCATATATCAATTGACCAATACCTTTACATATTTATCCAATTTGACAGATCAAAATTTACTGATAATCATATTTATTCTAAAATTATGAATAAATTTGATTTTTCCATTCCTACTTTCTGTTCCGTTATCAAAATAAGGTATTTTCAAAACAAACCCCTATTACCATCCTGGTTTGGAGAATTTACTCACTTCGCATCAAAATTACTTAAAAAAAAACTTTTGTATTGATGAAATGTACCATAAAAAATATTTTGGACTAAAGCTAATTATTTTGTTCCATATTTAATTATTTTTATTTATTTAGTTCTGACAAAATTTATTCTAATTAATTTTTTGACCAAAACTAATTAAATTTTACAGAAACTAATAATTTGAAAAATACAGGTAATTATCATCCAAAAAATACTTGTCTAATCTCTACTGTATTTGAAGAAATTTATATAAAACCAAATTCAATACATTAATATAAAATTTTTTTTTTACTAAAAAAGCTAATTTTGGTTGCTGTTAAAGTTGTTTTTCAAAAAGCTTGGATCTTCTTTTGTTAAAAAAAAGTATTTCTCCGTTAAAAATATATATTTTTCTGATAGAAAAAATGAAATACTAAATTTTTGTAATTTTTTTTTGTGAAATTAATATTTTTTATGACTTATTTTGAAAAAATTTCCATATCTAAGGTTGCAGGAGTTGAAATTGCTTTTTTAGACAAAACCAATACCCTAATTTTGATTTTGAGAGTGAAACAAAACATTTCCCGGTATTTTTGACTTTCAGCTTTAAACCACCACAATATTGTTAAAATTACTGTCTTTATGTCTTTAAAAGATTAAGATTCCTCAACCATGAAGAGTTAATTCTTACACTCTAAAATTAAAATTTCAACTCTAAAATATGGTTAAAAACTGGAATTGATCTATTGAGAAATTAAACAATCTTTTAAAAGCACGTTTTTTTTCCAAATAAGCCATAAAAAATATTAATTTCACAAAAAAAAATTACAAAAATTTAGTATTTCATTTTTTCTATCAGAAAAATATATATTTTTAACGGAGAAATACTTTTTTTAATCTTAAATATACTTTAGAGCTAATGACTCCTTTTGATATAAATGCTAAGATCCTGAATTTCAACTTCTTCGCAAAACTGACATCAAATTCGTGATCTTCGACCCGAAAAACCCCCAAAAATTACTAACTTTACTAGAGTTAAAATTTAAAACTAAAAATTTACCAGGGTGTATCTTCAAGGTCTTTTAAAACCGTTTTTGGCATTTTTATCCAGTTTTCCTCAATCGGAAGCTTTCAGGAATATTTTTCCCAAACATAATTAGAGCTTCTCTATCAGAATCAAAAGAGTGTGAAAGGGTGTTTCATATAATTTGATAGGGTGTTTCAGGGTGTATCAATTGTAAAAACCTTTGGGTTCACTTTTCTTATACAAACAAATATCGCCCGATAAAAATAAAAATTTCCCAGGGGCTTTAGACTATGAGGAATATTTTAAAAGAAAAAAAAATAATTCTAGTAGTCATATTTCCCGATTTACACCCGGTGTAAATTTTGAAAAAATTTTAAGGTGTGCCTTTTAAAGGATACCTAAAATTTTCTGAACTTTCTGAAAATTTAGTTAATTTTCTTATAACTGTATTATTTTTTGAAAAAATTACGTTATTTTATAAATTAAAATTCCTGACCCCCAAATTTGTCCGACTGACCCCCAACCGACCCCCATTTTTCTTGAACAAAATTTCACGAGCTTTCTAAAAATGTATTCGGTTGGGGATCAGTCGTGCTGAAACATTTTTGAGTGTGCTGAAAAAATGAGGAAAAATTTTACTTTGTCTTTAAATATCCAATTAAACAGCTCAAGAGCAATTTAAAAAAATATATATTCTCTTAACATTAAAAGACAGACCCTGATAATCAACTAAAAAAAGTCACTTAATTATTTTCAATAAATCAATTTTATTATACAGTGGTGTTCTGATTTTTGTATTTTACGTAAATTTACGTAATTTTACGTAAATTTACGTAAAT